>OOFG01000967.1:0-14796 GCA_900323295.1 Molva molva | reverse complement strand
TGTGGAACATCTTCGCAAACAGAGTAGGCCTACAAGCAGCACAATGACTATAGTTTGGAACAATGTCCTTTGGCAAAACACAAATAATGGTTGTTGCTTTCAGGATTCATTAAATCACTATACTTATGATCCTATAGCTACTACTACAATTTAAAAGATGAAATTGCTGTCAAATTTAAACATTTGAACTGCAGTGTTTTCTTGTTTGTTATCAACACAACATACCATTATGGAAAATGATCTTGATTGAGTATGATAACGTTACATAATGATACATGATTGTGTTATTTTCTTTTTCTTTCATAAAGAAAGAAAAGCTGATGACACATCTATAACGACGGACTGGTACATTAAGAAAAAAGAGAGAAGAAGAATGGTAAGAATAAGCTACGTGAGGTCCACTCAACATGTACCACACGTAAAATCTCTAGCTAGGTTTGCTATTCCAATTCAAAATGAAGAAAAGAAAATATGAATAATCCAGTCTAGCTCAAATGGTAGTGCATATCATGAGCACTTCCAGGGTTAGGGGTTCCATTCCCACTGGGGCCACAGAGGAATTAAATACACTGCATTCACAAAGCATCCAAATTACATCAATTTCAATCTTACATTCTAGAAAAATGAACGTTCTCATGGATAGATATCCTGTGATGGCTCTGGTTGAGACTGTATCAAAGCAAGCATACTTGCATTAGGAAAATGTCCAAATGCCCTGACTCGGTGGTGGTGTAACCAGCTTGAAATTAACTGGTTTACATCATTGAACAATGGTGGCCCAGCCGTTCAAATCACAAAAGCCTTAATCACCCGGGCAAACGTTGAACCATAATTCCTCCAGCTGTTTAGAAATAGTTAAGAAACAACAAGCCTAAATTGCTTATTACTTCTGCCAATATGTGTTTGTCTGTCTGTATGTGAAAATATTATGTCAAATAGCTATGGATGGTTTGTCTTGATGTCATTGTAAATTATCTTGGACAAATGGACTTCTGTGTTAATCTTGATTATCTGGACCTTATTCTTTAGTTTGAGGTAATGAGAAAAATAAGCACAGAGATGGTTGTGCTCTACAATAAATTGCCAAATCAAACTTTAATTTTTTATTGGTTTAGGATGTATAATATACAGCCAACAAGAGTTTGAGAGTATCTAAAGTATCTATCCTGAAAATAAAATGACAAGAGTTGAAAATATAGGGTTTTGAATAAACAATGTTTTGACAATGACACAGTAAGTTTAACTTTAGGGGAAGTTTCAGACATAAAAATAGAAGGTGACAGCAGGAAATTAATCAACTTCTGAAGCAGCGCAGACATAAGGAACCAAGGGAGACGGGGCAACATCGTAAAAATAGGACACGGCATGAGAATAACAGTATTGTGCATAAAATGTTCCGCTGAGTTCATTTTCTGGTCTTTGAAGACTCAATAACTTTCTTAAACCCATTGTTGGAGAAGAGGGTAACGAGGACTGAACAGTAAAGTTATAATTGCAATATAAGGCATTGTATTTAGCGCACTGATTTCCTAACTTTCGAAGCTAAAGATAAAGCTATGCTTTCTATTCAGATCTAAATCTTGCTTTTCAATCCAAGAATTACTTTGTGTGTGCAACTTTCTTGCCCAGTCTTCTTTACATCAATGTGTCAGCCCAATGTCTACAGATGCTCGATATGGTACCCCATTGTGTTTTACGTTTGAACTGGCTGTAATTATATGACACTGTACACTGCACTGTACTCTAAAGCTCAGTGGCTGTCTCTGTATGTGCGGGTGCCCACTGGTTGAGTGTCTTTCTCTAAGGCACTTCTTGGGTTGGCTGTCCAGGCCGTTATAAGCTAAGGTCTAAGCTTTTCCTGCTAATGACTGTTCTTCATTTCCGTACAAAACTGGGGGGGAAAGCCTTCATGTTTGCCGCCCCTTCTCCTTGGAACCTTCTTCAGAGCAACGGGAAATTTACTGACTTTATTTCCTATTGTCAATTTGTATCAATCCTGAAGGATATAGAGCTCAAGAGTATTGGTCAATGTGACCTGAAATTATTTGACTTAAAAATATTAAATAAACCTTAAAAAAGAAAAAGGCACATCAAAAGAGGCTTGTATAGGCCTAATTATAACCTTGCATACCAATGGAAAAGTCAGATGTCAAAAATAGGTCATGGGACGTTCAAAGTGCATAGGAACACCAATGTTACCGCTGAAGTCATGGTGTGGTCATATCCTAGTGTCAGTGAGGTCAGGGGATGTGAAAGGTCTGTCAGCTCCCATATGAGTCACGGATGACCTGGCCTACAGCTGGAGAAGGACGAGCAGTGCAAGCATTTAAACTGTGGCTGGGCCACGGTAATCATGCAGATAAGATGCAGTTATTTATCCCAAATGGGAAATGTGGATGTCACAGCTGTAGTACAGGACAGTAATAAGAATTATATAATAAGTCGTGAATTGTGGGTAGTTTTGAGTGGGGCAAATTATTTAAGATTGAAATAGGGTCATAGTCATTCAGTTTAAAATAGCAGATCGGCCCTTAATGTCAGCCTGCGCAGCACATGCACATTTTCATTCATTGTTAATTAATTCATTTAGCAATTCAATTCAATGCTAATTGCTGGGGAATGGGCAAGGCCCACGGCGTACTAGACCAACCGGCCATTCTGTAATTCTCCAGAACTCACAGATGGCCAGACCGCCCCTGAGCAAGGGTAATGTACTCACAGCCAAAAGGTTCGGGGTTTGATCAGCAAAGTCTGTGGCCTACCTTTAGGGCTCCGTCAACAAGATGCTCCTAACCTGCTTTGTGGCCTGTATCTGTACCGATTGTTGAGTTGCTTTGGATGGAATCGTTTCAACCAAATGATGAATACTAACAGATTAGCATAACACTGTGATTGTACCAACGTGTACTGTACTGATAGTGCTCCTGCTTCTGCTTTGGTTTGACAGATCAACCAGTGTAATGTGTGTCTCAGATGTGAAATGGAGGAACATTTGTTATTATTATTATTACGATAACTAACCCTAACCCTGCATTTCCACTGCTAAAGCATGCCACTGAAAATGGCCTAAATGACCTCAACTAAGCCCCAATATATAATTCAACAGTTTTGTTGGCTTTGCAATGCCTTCTGCAAAACTGACAGACCCGGGGAAACTAAAACAGTATTGCAGTAGAGATCTAATTAATGGCTCATGTCAGCCACTAAGGGGATGCAGTTTTTCCCACACAGACTTGAATTCGGCGGGTCATTTTTTATTTAAATCTTTTTATCTGTCCGAGAGAACGACGCCATCCACGATCTATAGTGTTTCCCTTTCATTACAATTTGTTTACTATTTCAAATGGGTCAAATCTTATTTCATTGTAAAGCTGTGCATAAAACATTGATTCACACTCGCTCTCTCTCACCAACACATTGACAATGGGCCGTATATGTCTTTTTATTAGAAATACCAAAAAACTAATTGAATACACGTCTAAATCTCAACGAGGACTCGTGTGCTCATTTGTAGGCACTTTGTTTTGTGCGGAAAAAAATCAGAGATAGTTTCCACCAATCATGGGCGCAGATCCCAGCGGGGACGGAGGTCCCCTCAAACTTCTGAAAAACATGAAGTTGTTCTCCCTAATAAATTATTGGGGGGGAATTATTTCTAAATAAATTATGTAATTTAATATATATATTTAATAGAAGCCGACTCCATTTTTGAAATAATTCACAAATAAACAGACTTTTAAGGTTTCGTTTACGTCCCCCATGTATCCTGCTCCATGGTCTGAACTGCTGCAGATACTAAACTGGTACTAAACTAAAGTGGAAATTTGGGAAATTAAGTTAACAGTTAACTTTATCCTCATACCTTTGCTTGCTATTGAAGTATGTTTCCCAGATTCCATCTCTGTAGCATCTTTGTAGCGCGCGTGTTGTGTGTTCAGTGAGTGAGTCTAATGCTGTGTCTGTTACAGTGTCTGTTACATTTGGTATACATTGGTGATATTATTGATCCCCTCAAATTTAATGAGACTAGTTAATTATTTAAGTAATATTTTGAAACAAATTATTATTTTGTTAACCATTATACATTATCCAGGTTTGTAGTTACATCATTTAATAAAAAATATATATATTTTGAACTTGCTCCGCGTGCCAGTGTACAGGCCTCGTGAACCACAACCGTAGGTTGCCAACCCCTGCCTTAAAGAGTCAGTGAACCCAATAGGTTTTATATGATAGCCAACATAGTAATCTATGCCATTTTGTCACTGTTACTAAAATAAAACCGTCATCTAGAGAAAACAGGAGTAAAATCCTATGTTTTTGCCAGTCTCCGCCAAACAGTTTGTGAATGCTCCACTCTGCTCCGAATGAGGCTGTGTTCTTTTCATGACTCAGAAGTGCCTATAAATATTCTCTTTGACATCACAACCAAGGGACACTGGTCGGCGAGGTGTGTGTGGATGTGTGGAGCTTCGTCTATGCAGCGTTTGATGTTGATGGCCGCGTCCGAGAGAGGATTAAAGCTTCTCGGACACCCATAGTATAATGCTATTTGGTGACTTAAAGAGCTCCGTCTAGGCACAGTTTATTTTGACTTCCGCGTTCGAGAGATGGTTTAGCTTCTCTGACCAGGGCTGGCCCGGACCAATTTGGTACCCTAGGCAAGATTTTAGATGGTGCCCCTTATATCGCATCCCAAGGGTGTACTGTAGGAGTGAGTCTGACAATGGGGGAGGGTAGGCGGCTCTGGGGGTCGTCCCCCAAGGGGTTTTGAGTGTCAAACACTTCAATTCCTGCATTCTGGTGACTTTTATGCACCAATTTATGGTGGAAAATAAATCTTTATTTATGTAAAGGAAAACACAAACGCCTATTGGTTCCTATGCCAATGTCACAGCCAATTCCACCACCAATCATTGTGTTCATACACTCACCCAGAAACTGTATAGTATTAGGTCTTATAGATGTTCTTTATTTTGTACTTAATGCTGCACCACTGTGATGCAGCAACCCAGAAAATAGGGCCTTTTTAATAAGCTATGTTTGTAGTTATATTGTTGTGGGCCTTTTTGTAATATATTGAAATTATAGTATTCCAATAGTATTAGTAAAAAAGTATTAAAATAAGATTAGTAAAAAATAGTAAAAGTAGAAAATAATTATTTGACAACGACGGTACTAAAAAAGTATTACAAAGTTGGCGTGGGTCGTAACCATGGGGATAACAAGCCCCCTCCTTCCTAGAACTCTCAGCCCAAAACTTTATTTTTAAATCTCAGTGTTTGAATACCAGCTGAAACAGGGGGTTCACTTACACTTTAAACGATTTTGCCGGTTTGTTAAGACCCCATGCCAACCATGATATACTCACTTCCTCTCGCGGGGGAGGTGTGTTCCATAATTTGGCAGTTGGCCATCGATTGACATCCATTATATCTCAAATGAGTGTTTAACAGATCCAAAAGCTGTATCTTGGTTTGTCCAACCACCAGGTGTGAGTGTAATTAGCCATTACAAGCCCTTTGAAATTCTGCCTTTTCCTGTGCCTAAGTGACATCACAAGTTGGCCTGTCCACCTAGATGTATGCTGAATAGATCGGTCTAGTAGCCTAACCAGTGGACTGTAGCAAATGTTGCTTATCTATCCATCATACATCTAGGTGATGTCACTAAAGCACAGGAAAAGGCAGATTTTCAAACGGCTTGTAATGGCTAACCACACTCACACCTGGTGGTATAATAGGGGCCCTTTAATAGTACTAGTAGCACAAGCCAATTAGTAACGGTATACGAAGTGCTAAAAAGTTACCTAGTAGAAGAAAAGGTCTAACCACGCCAACTTGAAGGTCTAGACTTTTGTCTTCAACAAAGCCAAAGCCTGTACGCTCATCTTCAATTTCCTCAATCTCGCTTGTTTCTCCGTCACCCCTTCTCTCCACATGACGCTTTCCTGTGATGGTAGTGACGTATGTGCACTGTTTCTTGAGACGGCTTTTGGAGAATCCTTCGATCTCCTGAGCAAAGGAATGCATCGCACTTCGCACTAAAAACAGAAGAGAATGCAAACCGGGTTATGCTGATACATGACATATATAGCACAGCATTTGGCTCTCTCAATCCAAGCTTTTGACAAATATAGCAAACTGCTCATAATAATATCATCAATATTGGCGTGTGTGTCATTTCATTGGCGAAACAATAATAACTGCACCAAACTGTTGTTGCTTATAATAACACACCCACCTGGTCTCTTTGTTTTTAAATATGCTTTGCCTCAAAACGTAGTTGCTTGCCTCAGACTTTTGTTGTTAAAATCGTTTAAACCAACACACTTATTAATATTAGGCTACCACCAAGATCGCCATAACAGGCATTACTCGTTCGTTGTCGGAAGCTACGTCAATGTGATGCTGCGTTCAAGTATTGTCCGTACAACATTTATAGGAGCAATTTGCGAAACGGCCAGAGCTGTTATCGTTGTGTTTAGTCACCTCCTCGACTGTCTACAACACGACCAAAGGGTCTTTGTTCCACCCGCATTCCCTCAGCATTCTTATAATGTTCCCAATCCCTATTTGCACCTTAATTATTACTATGTATGAACATATTTAACATGTGTAAGAAAGTATTTTATTATTTATAGGTGATGGAAATATATATATATAATTATTTTTTTTATCATATTATATATAAATAGATGTATTTATTATAAATGATTAATGATATGATGTCTTGCTCAGGGACACCTCGACGTTAGAATGAACACATTTATTAAACATACATGAATTGTATTATTTGTATACAATGCGATCAATCATATATTTCTATATAAATGTATTTATTTACTTTGTATTGTGGACTCTTGTACCTGTACAAACAAAAGTAGAAAAAGGTAGGCCTACAGATTTGCCTACTACTGACATGCCACATTACTCACTTATTGGACATGCATATTTGCATCCGATGTATAAGACTTAGTCTCTAACTGATAGCGATGAGAATCGTATAGCATCATACGACAGATTAGTTGATAATTTAGCAACCATTGCTTAGTGTTTAGTTCTACATGTACAGTATTTGCTATCACTTTCCTCAACTCGGTGCAGCACCGAGTTCGTGAGTAGCACTCGAACGCATCTCGAGTTGGTAGATCCATACTCTGGCTTTGCAGGAAAAGAGCCTCGTTGAGAAAACCAGGACATCTCCTCTCGGCAGTCTGTCAGAAAAAAAACAGGCAGCTTTGGGAGACGGTGGGGTGGAGTACAGGAAGCCGTTGTCACCGAATATCTGAACATGGGCGCTAACTAATCACTACAGTATACGGATTTTCGCTTCAAACCATCCAACAGTCGCACAGATTTGGAAGATAATTTCCCTGAAGTGGTGATTGACTCGAGGAGCAAGATGTCTCGGGGAGTGATCCAACCGAGCCAGCAGAAGCTGGCCGAAAAACTCACCATCCTCAACGACAGAGGCATCGGGATGTTGACCCGAGTTTACAATATTAAAAAGGTTAGGAAAGTCAGTCTCGGCTGCATCCACATTTTACCGATAGATTACAACCCCAACACAGATCTGCACTATGTAACGTTACAGCACGCGACCTAACGCTAGCGAACTATCAGGTTTATTAATGCTCTTCTCTGCCCGCTTGCCTTAAACATACACGTTAGCTCACCTTGCAACATATTTACATTTATCTCAATGTGTAAATGTATTAAAATAGGAATCATTTGAAAAACTTGATTAGTCTTATCACATCTTGTTGGCATTCCGCAGTGAAACTGTCGGACACTGTTAGCCCAGTTAGCTTGCGGTATACAGTGGTTTCAGGGAGGAATGCTAATTGACCATCCCATTTACAGTAGTTCAGCATATACAAGCTATTTTAATCAAAACCCATGAAATAATGTAGTCAATTAACAAACAGTGATCATAATTATTATTTGTTTCCAGGTTTCAGAGTACTGAATTAAATCGAAAGTCTCGTATCCATCAAGGCCTCTTGGCAGGCAGGCGTTCCCTAGAAATGGCGACTGCCCGCTCCGCTAAGCTAACGTAGCGTCGGGCGTCGTCCCGGGGCTCTAAAGAACCATCCTCTTACTTGATATTGTCTGATTTAGTGCAGGATTTCTAACGTTCGCCGGTAATGTTTACACGTTTGGGGACCTTGCTATGAATGCAAAGTGAAAGTAGAAAGCGTGGGGATACAGTGTAGATCATTTGTATCTTCATCCATAGGGCATATGAATCAAGGTCTTTATCTGACAGGAGGGATGTGATGCCCTACTTAAATAGGCTCTGTCAAGAGTGTCTGCCTGCATTGGAAAATTGTTATGTAGTTTGAATTCGATGCACATATTGGCATATGCATCATTTTCTGAAACGATATGCCTAATGTTCTTATACGAAGGACATTATATGAATGGCACATATAACAGTGAGCTACTGTGTGAAGGGAATGAGCTTTTGTTTACTAAATAGTCTAGTGAGGAACGAGTGTAGCATATAAGCACAAAGGGTATTAGTCAATGTCTGAAAGCCCCTTTCTGTTCTGTGTCAATTTGAATATCGTTGCAGTATACTGTTCACCATTTAATACAGTCAGCATTAGGTTTTAGATAGTCACTTATTTCCATACTTTGTACACTCGTTATGCTCTTCTTTCGTTTCTTCCATCCTTCCTTTGCTTATGGCTGTATACCATCGTCATCCCATGTTATCATTCCATGGTTAGGCCTTTTAATGTCTTCCCTTGAGTTTCTTTTTCTTTTTTACTTATTAAAAGGATTCATAACAAAGTAACTAAATTGGACAGGTTTTAATGGCTCTTCCTAGTTTCCATAATCAGCACTGATTTCAATCTAAAGCTTGATTTTTCTGCTCTATTATCATCTTGGCTCAACCAGGATTTACTTATTTCTAGAGCTGACCTAAATATCAGAAAAGGCTGAATATATCAGCTGTTAAATATTGTATTATAATTCAATATATTAATTAAACAATGTTACCACTCACAAATCAGGCTGAATATGAGTCTCAACCAGTATTCATTTCTATCAATTGATAATTAATTTGTTTTAATGTAATGTTTAATGTTTTCCTAATGTAGTAGCATAATGGAATTATTTTTCGAAATTATAAAATAAATTGTTTAATGTTAAAGTAGAAAATGGCTTTGCATGTACAGTGCAAAGCCCTAACCCTATTGTAATGACTGGTGTATGACTAACTTTCACCACAGTTAGTGGTTATATTATTTTAGGAGATAAAATACCAGATAAGTGACATTTATTTGTCAACTTAGCTCTATATTAGTGTCCCTTTTGTTGCCCCTAGCCAATTTAAAGATTGAGTTAACAGTCCGCCGACAGTAATATATAGGCTGACATTTATATATATTTACCTACGAGTGTACAAGGCACTGGTACTGTTGCTAGCGATGACGATTTGAGTTAATTCATGAGTCACTTCACCAAATTTTCTTGAGCTACATGTCAAGATAAACAAAAATACATTGGCTGTTTATTTATATATTTTTTGGCTTATATTAACCTTTAACTGGCATTTTACATCAAACTGATTTGCTTCTGCTTTATTTCTCTAACCTATAGCCTACCCTTTCCCCTAACCCTCAACACTCATTGAGCTGGCTATATGTTGTATAAATTAAGCATTTAAGCAAGTCAGCATAGTTATCCACATGATATTAATGTAAGATGAATGATATTATGAAAATGACCATACATGGCAAAATAATTCTTATTGTGAGAGACATGATGGCACATTTCCTATGAAACTGAAATGTCTTTCAATTGCATGCAATCATGCATTAACATCACAATTACTAATAATATTGATTGCATATGATTACTATTAGAAGTGCTATTATTGTTTTTCCATTGTGTAGCAAATCAAAACCTGAAGGATCAATACAGATCCTTACTCATTTTACTTGCGCCTAAATATCCCTTTTCTCTTGGTATCTTATTGGCATTGAATTGTTAGACTGTGCAGACTGAAGAACATAGCCAGAGATATGAATTGATCTGGGACTTGGGGAAAAAAACATAACATGGTGTACAGCGATAGTTTTCCATCTTTCTTTGCAAATGGGCAATATATAACTTGGACTAAACAAAGTTTCCTGTCATCGTAATGCAATCTGGAGGGTCTTTGAGGTTAACTTGACAGTTTACTGTAAATAGCTTTGTATATGCCTACAGAGTTTTTACCATTATGGGTAAATGAGAAACCCATTTAAAGAGGTTTTGAGAAAATACTAAAAAAGAAGCTGCAGAGGCAGCACCATCTCTGAAGAACACATTATTGCTGTTTAAGTTTTTGATTGGTCCAAGTGAGTGCCATGTGAAAGTTGTGTCACTTGCAAACCATACACAAATTGGAGTGTGAAATCACATGGCCCTAATCAGGAGCCAATCAGAAACGTTTATTTGAAACAATAAAAAGTGTGCCTATAGATGGTGCAAGTTTCGTTTTTTTTATTCTTCCAATATTCTTGGGGGGGGTCATGTATGCAAATGATTAGTAATCAAAATGATCACAGTGATAACTGCTCAGTGCTATTATACTTTTATTATTTTTTGGTCTTGATGAAAGTGGGTCTTAAGAACAGACCAATGAACCACAATCTATAGGTTAGTTTACCGGTTGGTCTGAACATTGGAGAAACGACAGCATTCTGGCAGGATTTTGTCTGATACCGCCACTACCTGATTGTTTTATAAATAACCCATCTGTGTTACTGTAGATACAGTTTGATCAAGGCTGTTGTCTATTAGTTTGACTTGATGTTTACGTTTGGAAAAATAGGACCAGACCACTTTACCAGCAGGAAAAAAATGGATAATGGTAAAATACACATTCACAGCAAATTGTGTTCAGTAGCTAGTTTTGCTATCACTTTTTCCATCACATTCCCACTGCTGAAAGGCTTAACCTTCTAAACAGCAGTGAGTAGAACAGCAGTTACTAAGCAACAGCCATAGATAATAATTATTCGGCCTGGGGCTGCAGGGATGGATGTTGCAGTTATGGGCACATTAAACACGATTTAGATTATAGTCCAGTCATTAGTATTTGCCAAAGTAATTGTTCTATCTCAAATATAAACCAAAAATGTAAATTTGAAAAATGAGTACACGACTGCAGCTGTTTCAGTTTAGATTGTGTTATTTACAGAGCATGTTGATTGATTTGTGGAATGTCATCTTATCAATGAGTGCAGCTGTTAAAATACCTGTGCGTGCGTGTGTGTGTGTATGTTTGTGTGTACATTTACTAAAAGGCTAGTGGTTTGTCAAGGCAGGCTCGTTGTTTTGATTTCTTCTCTTCTTCTCTCCGTTCCAATGCTTTCCCCTTCTCCTATGCAGCAAGGACAAGTTTGGAAGGTTTGCAAAGTTTATCACCTTCCACTGATAAACCCCGCCCCCTCTTTCCATAACCTCCCCACCTTACCTCACTCCTTCGTACCTTCCTCCTGTAGTCCTCCTGGATACCTCTACTGGTCTGTTCTCCTTCTCCTTTGTGGCTCCTCTACACTTCCCAGTCCGGGACACCAAAAGCAGGCCTTAACCCCAGTCCCCCTTGGGTTGAACAATTCCCATTGGATGCAGGAGATTTCAATCATTAGTCTTTTAGTCATTAATCAATGGCACAGTAAATCCGTCTACAAGCTTCAAATATATGTTTACATAGGAAGTATTCATCATAATAACATTATTAAATATGATTATTTTGAACAATATTTAAATGGCAAAGCCTATTTAATGTTTGCTTTTAGGTGGAACTTTTTTTATAACAAAGCTTATACAAATGTAAGGTAAGTTGAATACAAAAATCACCTTTTGTAAAGCAGATTCACATTCATGTTAAACCTTACATAAATCCACTCCTTTTCTTTCCTAAATTTATCTTTAAATAGATCTTCAGAATCAGCTAGTTGAAAAATAGCAAAGCGTGAATATGCTTGTCCTATTTGCATTAGTATCTTCTGTATCGCTTTCAGGCAATGTGGAAACTATAGTCTAGCTCTGCTATCACCACTAGTTGTGGGCCTTACAGTAGAGTGAATTTGGTCATCATACAATGGTGATAACGGAAAACAAATATGGGTGTTGATGGAAAATCAAGACAATTTATGGCCAGTATTAATCATCTACTGTCAGATTTTGCCATATTAATAGGGAATTTATTTGGATTAATTTATTATCTCAAATAAACAAAAAGTCTATCAAAAAGACCATTTGTTCCAAATCAACGACTTTATGATCAGAACTAGTAGCTCATAAAGTGGTCTTCTTTCATTTGGTTTATCTAATTGGACACGTCCAAGATGTCAAACAAAGTGACTCATCTAAAAATTGACCTGGGCATTTTGCTAATGCTATCTGTGCCAGACTGGAATGAAGAAAACGATGGTGGAGCCAAGTATCAGGTCTGTTGTGGTATCCAGGATGGAAGCTCCCCCCTCCCTCCCCTTCAGCTTGTTCTCCACTTACCCCCATGTACCATCCCACCATTCACAGCCTCCCTCCTTCCTTCATCCATTCGCCACCTGGACCCCACCCCGAGCTAGCAAGCCTTTAGCTATCACCACTAATTGACTGACATGGTTAACAATACCAGTTAGGCGTGCATGGCTTGGAGCCCAGGTATAGGGATAGTTGACTCACAAGCGAATCAGCTCAATTACTAACTTCTGTGAATTGGTTCTGCAATATTTATTCTGTATGCTTATGAAACGCATTAATGAACGGCGTTTGTAATTTCCCCGACAGTTTCCAAAGGCAAGTCTCTGGGTAATAATGCTAATGTTGATGTTAGTATTAGGACACCAATGTAGCATTGTTGTAGGGAAATAGCAATTCCCAGTGCTTTAAAATCCCCACTAGCCAGAACATGTTCCTTGATTCCTACAGCTTTTGGTTTAAGCTAGTCTAAAAAGCAGACCAATAATGTTAACTCACTTGGCATTAAAAGTCCACTAGAGGTTTGGATTTAAGTGAATTTGTGCAGAATGGGAACAACGAAACAAGATGGGACTTAATGTCCAACCTTTGTTATTGTTGTTGGGCCTACATTTATGCCATTTTCTGCTTGTGTAATATTACATGGTCCTCTTGTTTCCCTGTCATAGCTTATCTGCTCCTGACAATCCCCTGTATGGTTTAGCATGCTGTGTCCCTGTGTAATGCTTAGGCTTTGTGTTTGGAAGGTTTAGCCAGTGATAAGTTGACCACCATAGGCAGCCACACACTTGCCACATAGGCTAGCCTCTTCAATATTTTTAAGATAATTTTGATAGTTTCCGTTAAATATGGGCGGCCATTCATGCCCCGTTTGCATCCCTGTTTTAGGTGCGGTGGATTTGGTTTAGTAAAACAAATGCAAAATCCCCCTGATGCATCATAGTATTTCCTCCCAAATTGCTGCTGAACAACTACAAATTCTAGTTTTCTATTCTTTGAATGACATAGCCCAATTAGCTAGCTAGCATGCATAACTGTTTTGTGGTTTCATGTTGTACGAGTTGGCCTAATGCATCATACAAGCTGAAAACACAGTCTGTGGTTGTATAGATGTTTGGGACTTGAGATGTGTTGCTTCATTGGCAGATGAGTGGAAGCATTATATTGTAATGTTGATTTGTAACGTGGCTTTCATTTTGTTACCTGGTTGACACCATGTGACTCGTTTGCATCAGTCTCTTGAGAGTCAATGTAACCAATACGCATGTTGAATCCTTGGTCATTCACCTCAAAGGTTTGACATTTTTGTGACCATATTTAGGATTCTGTGTTAATGCTGGCCACCAATAATGTTTATATTAACACTTGGTTATGGGACATGCATGGACTACATCTTCCTTGCCATTCACTACTACTTTACCCATAATGCATGAGTGCCGTGGTTTTTTGTCAGCATCAGATTGTGTCAGGCTCACGTAGTGGTCCCTGCAGTAGTGGGTAGTGGCAGAGAAACGGAACTAACTAGGAGTAATGAACTCCATAACACACCTCATAACACATTCATTGATTAACACTTACTTTGTACTTCATTCAAACAGTCAAAGTTTGCTCAATACGATAGTGAAATATTATTGGCGAGGGGCTAAATTCTGTCTCTCTCTACCTACTATATGTTTGGTGATTTCCCCAGTCTGCCTTTTGTGCAGTGATGCCAAAGTACATATACGCTGGGGACTTAAACTTGGTCATTTGTTCTTTTATAGTGTCAACATTTTTGCATGTGTGTTTGTTTTCCTGTGTTGCATTGGCTTGAGTCTGGAATTTCATCACATTTCAGCATTCCACTTCCCTAAGCTATCCTATGCTCTTAGGGCAATCGTGAGGATAATTCAGCTCTCACTAAACATACTAAATGTATATTTGGGGTTTACCACCTCATATGTTGTCTCCAAGACATTGGAAAAGAGATGGACGGCAGAGGTGGCCATTTCCTGATTCATAAAGTAAAAGTCTTGCTGTAAAATACCTTTTTACGTCATTTACATAGTTGACTCCTAATAGGAGGACTTTTACTTTCTGAACCTGAATATTTCACCATTGAGGGAGAGGGAGAGAGACAGAATAATAGACCTTGCTGATGCCTTGGCTGAAGTGTATTAACGTGTTGTTTGTTTTTTGTTTGTATGGTTTTCCTTCCCTCCTTTCCTCCTCGCCTTTCCTCCATCCTCCTCCTAGGCGTGTGGGGACCCGAAGGCTAAACCATCTTATCTGGTTGATAAGAACCTGGAGTCTGCGGTTAAATTCA
>OOFG01000965.1:0-10257 GCA_900323295.1 Molva molva | reverse complement strand
AATGTACCTTGCTACAACATTGTCTCTGACAGATCTATCTATTCAAGCCTTTTTTTCAGTGTATTTACATCTCTGTTTGTATCAACCCTATTGTTCTTATTTTGAAATAACAGAATACACATGCGACAGTCCCAAAGTGTATGAAGCCTGCGGCCCTTTGGTGGAGCCTACTTGTGATCACAGGTATCGTAAAACAATGCTTCATGTTTTGGATGCTTCATGCTTCAATAGCAATCCAGCCAACTATGATGTTCTACTTTAACTAGAAGTAGGTCATGCCAGCCACCGAACTAATGCAGTGTTTCCCACACATAGACTCTACTTGGGTGGGTCATTTTTAGATATTCACAGTGTATCTGTGGATACCTATTGTTATTGTGGGAATTCTTTTAATTTTTATGTTTTTAACGGCGACTTCCGCGTTCGATAGTGTTTCCCATAGATTGCCTGTTGGTTTTTTTTAAATGGGTAAAATCTTATTTCATTGTAGAGCTGCGCCCAACACATTGATTTGCTCTCGCTCTCTCCCTCACCAACATACCAGTGGCGAGCGGTCCATATAAGCTGTAAATGCAGCGCATGCCCAGTCGTTTTGAAAGACGACAGTATTTCTGTGCATCCACGCTGAAATGCTGCCTGAACGCCGCCCGGTGTTCATCATATCTCAAGCATGCGCTCTATGTCATCTCCCGCTTTTGTGTGAGAGAGGGGAGGGGCGTAAAGCATTGAGTGTGGCGGGAGAACATTTTAATTCGGCGCAGTTTTTAAATCACGTGACACAGCGCAACAATGCCCCCTAGGGACTAAGCTAAATTTCACATTTCACAAGATACTACTGTTTCAGGCACCAGTGCCCAAAGCTGTGACCACTACTTCTTAATTGCTGGTCGCGTCAAAAGTCCCCGCTCGCCACTGACACAATCAACCAATGTACATATATGGAAAGTCAGTTTAATGTGCATTACATACGGTCTGTGTTAAGTCAGGTTAACCTGTGTTATATACAGTCTATGTGCGCTACAGCCACACTAGAGCGCCATTGGCCACGCAGCTCTTTACTTTTGTAGTTATTGGGATATACTTCTAAACAGCGATTTTAATCCATTGGGAACATTTTGAAAGGTGAGTCGTCTCCGGTTTAATTGCATTTTATCTAGGCTTTTGTTTAGTGAAGGGTACTTTGTAATTCGCCTATTGTGTAGAAATATTGACCAAACGATGTAGAGGAGTGCTGCTGCCCGACTGTCACCTCGGCAGGCATACACCGCCAGACACACGGGTCACACTGGTGATCGCGTCTTCAACCGCGTCACATCGCTGTAATTCAGAGCATGAATATCTTTTGAATATCCAATATCTTTCACAAAAAAAAAAAGTTTCAACCCCCCACCCACCCCTTCATCTACCACCACAAGTACAAGTACTCGAATTATGTTGGACACACTGTAATGTGTACGGTAATGTTATAGTATGTTATAAAGTAATGTTATAAAGTTAATACTACGTTCAACATGCTCATAGATTTTGAGTATGATTGGCTTGAACACGGATAACAGCGCTGGGCTACCCTACGATTTAATTCCCCATGTAACATTATCTTCTGCTGTTTGGGTAGCCGTCTCATATAATGGTTGTTTAGCAAGTTCACATTATGTTATGAAGTAAATTAATTTATTATATTACCTCATTAGGCGACACGATATTAAAGCTAACAATTTTAACTCATTGGACCACACATTCGTAATGCTAACACAAGTTCTGACTAGTTTCTGCTTCTACACATAGTGGTCAAGACAACACCATATACAGTTGTATGGTTCTGAGATAAATCAGACCCTATAGACGTGGTTTCTTTACCATTCCGCCCATACCAATATGGACTGAAGATTTACCTGGGTAAATCAGACCCTGAAGGCATGGCTTCTTTATCATTCCGCCCACACCAATATAGACTGAAGATTTACCTGTGTCCGGGAGATGCATCATGAACCACCACCAGAGTGCATGTCCGTTTACCTTGTATCTCTGAATAAACAATCGTGTTGAACCTTTACCACTGTTCGAGTCATGCCTAGCCCCGAAACCACGATACCTGAGGCATCAAAATTACCAGTTACTTGCGGAAATCATATTAGAATGAAATGACATAACGTGACTAAACGTAACGTGAATACAACTTTAATGCATTAACTCGAACGTGAACATGAGTCACGTCAGTTAGATGTTCACTCTCAATGGTGGTATGACAACCACTCACATTATCCCAGGTTACTTCACGACGTCATCAAACTACCGTCTTTTGTTATTGTTTTGATCGAGCAAAGTATTACATTAAGGATGTGGAAGTGGTATCGGGGAATACAACGCATTATGGGAATAAGTATCAGAAAAGTCTAGTTGCATAACAGGTTTTCCAGGTAATAAATGTTACGCAATACATATCCAGATGTGTATGAAAGTTATGGCTAGTGCTTCATGGCTAGTGTACCTTTATCTTGACGGCGGCTGGCTATACTGTAAGACACTTAGTTATGACATTAGACGCATGGGATCATTCTTCCTGTGGGGACAATTACGACCATGACATAGTGTGTGCGTTTTCTACATGCAGATACAATTATGAGTTCATCTACAACAAGAACATGTTCACTGCCTTGACCTCCATGAAGTTGGAGGGGTGTTACTGCCCACTGGACTCTGTCCTGCTCAACTCAGCCTCACACATATGTGTGCCGTCCTGTGGTAAGAGACCTAAGTACATTGCTTTTGCTATTTATGTTGACATTTTGCCTATTGCTGCAATAGCAATGTCTATTATTATTTACTTCAACATTCAGACCCATTAAAGCTCACATAAGGATAACACTATATGCATGCTGTAGTACCCTTTATCTAGTAAACGATTCACAGTGAATTCAGGAACTGAGTCATATAGACCTCATTTCGGAACTCAATCTCTTTGTAGATTTAGTTGGTTAAATTGAATTGTATCTTCTGTTTTCCCGACAGATATTTGTATCTTGCAAAATGGTGTTTGGAAGATGGTAAATATTTTATTTCTTCATCCTCCCCATTCCCTTTATACAGGAATATAATAATGTCCAATAATACCATCCAATAACTCCCAGTGTAAGACAGACCATTAAAGCGCCTGTGTCTACTTTTTCTTTACAGGTAAACGAGACATGGGAACAGGGCTGTGAAGTGTGCACCTGTATGGGCAGGGAACATTACATGTGCCAGAAAATGTCCTGCCCAACACTACCACCTGTCAGCTGTGACCAAGAGGGCCAAATCACAGTCACAGAGACTGTGGAATGTTGCTCCAAGCAGAAGTGTGGTAAGAATGTGGTAACAGAATAATCTGGATGACGGTCAGCTATAGGCCTTATTCACCTAGTGGCCATCTTATTAAATTTCCCCACCAAGTTACCATTTAGAAGATGGCCGCTAGGTGAATAAGGCCTATTTTGTACATTCAAATCAGTTTTAGTTTCAACACATTTAAGCTTTAGTTTCAACACATTTCACTTTGTTTCAAAGAGGTTAGGCATTTCATTAAATCATTACCACAGGGGACGCTTTGAGCATAAGGCATTCTTTTGTGATGGGAAATTCTTATTTTTAAAAAGGAGGTTATGTGTTTAATTAAGTCAACACTCGAGGGAATGCTGTAAGCATTAGGCACGCTTTTGATATGCAAAATAATGTTAATGAAAATAATAGGCAGCAAGTTTTTTTTTGGAAGCAGGACAAGCATGTTTTCCTTCATCAACTACCTGTGTCTTCTAACAGAGTGCGATCTACAGAAGTGCTCTGCTGTTCCCTCCTGCCTTCCTGGCTTCACCCTTTCCAAAACATTGGGAGCCTGTTGCCCCGAGTATACCTGTGGTGAGTGCATAGTAATAGTGTCTTTGGGTATGTGTGAGAATATGCTTCAAGTGCATGCTTGCGTGTCAAGCCTTGGCCTCAAGGGGATTGGCCAAAAACTAAAAGAAAAATAACAAAAACTGCTCTTGATTAAATCTGTTGGAGACCGATATAATGTGGGAAATGTGAGTTAACTTTTCATTTAACTATTTAAATTCACCCATGGTTTGTCTTTTCCGCAGTTGTTAAAGATGTGTGTGTTTACGGAAACCACGAGTATCAGGTAAGAAATCTGCAAACTGGAGGTACAGCAGCATTTCTGGTGATTTCTGATTAGTTCAAATAAGTGATGCTGATGACATAGCTAAAGTTCTAACCAGCAGGAACAGCTAATACAATGTGTCATTTATATTCACCTACAGTGAATATGATATTTTGGGTAAATAAGTGTATGGGTTTGCTCAAGGATGCTTACGATTGATTGTGGTTTGATCTTAGAAGATGGCACTAATCTCGATGTTAAGATAACTTACATTTAGAGATGGCTGGCACAGGATTCAGTCTGAACAAGGTGTACTGGGTGCTTAACGGAAAATTACCCACTTCCCTAAACCTATAGGTTGGTGACCAGGTGACTGGATCACCATGCGAGAAGTGCAAATGCACTGCCATGATTGACAACAGCACTCGCCTGCACAAAGTACAATGCCAGCCTATACCATGTGACACACACTGCCCCCTGGTAAGAGCCCACATACTCTCTCTCTTTAAACACACACACACACACACACACACACACACACACACACACACACACACACACACACACACACACACACACACACACACACACACACACTAGTGCATACACCTTTGCTTTTTTCTTTCATTGTGACTTTGTTGTTAATCCTAAATGTGTGTGTGTGTGTGTGTGTGTGTGTGTGCACGTTCGTCCGTTCGTGCACGCTTGCATGTGCGTGTCTGTGTGTGTGTGCCTGTGTGTGTTTCCAGGGTTATGAGTACCAGACCATTGCAGGCCACTGCTGTGGAAAATGTGTCCAAACAAGTTGCATCGCTGTGCTGCCCGACAACACCACAAACACGTTCCTGGTATGTGTACGAGCTTGCATGCACATGAACATGTGATATACATGTGACTATGTGTCATCCAGAATGGATATAGATATTCATGGTTGGTTAAGGACACCATAAATACAAGCCTCTGTCTCTCATTTCATGAAGCCTGGTAGCATTTGGACGGCACCTGGGTTCCCATGTCTGAAGTTTGAGTGCCTGAAGATTGCCAATCAGTTGGTCACCATTGAGGCCAAGATCATCTGTCCTCCCTACGACCCAAGCGAATGCATACCTGTATGCAAATGTGTACACACACGCACGCATGCACGCACACACGCACACAAACATATACATGCCCACACACACAACAATTACATATATACCAATATAATGTGCAATCATGGAAACTGATGTCTACTACCATAATAACCCTACGGTTATGGATGTGCCCCTACTGACACATTGGTAGTTAGAATTTATCTCTGTCTCTTTCCTCCTAGGGAACTGAAACTCTTGCTCCTGATGGATGCTGCTATGCTTGTGAGTTGGTTTTCCTTGAAGTTATTTTCCTATATTCAGTATTGAAATATTCAAGCAAACATCTCTAGCAAGCAAACGTCCGCTCTTTGTAATTGCTTTTTTTCATTTTCCATGTGGCCCAGGTATTAAACGTGACCACCCGTGCAACTTGACCACAACAGCCATTACCATTGAGAACATGGGCTGCCTCTCAAAGGAGCTGATCAATATGACATCCTGCGGTGGAGCATGTGGAACCTTCACATAGTAAGTCAACCACTGTTCTTAAGCATCCTTCCTACCTATAACCCATCAATGTCGAGCGTATGGCTACATTTCAACCGCCAACAACTTTGCATTGCTATTACATGATATCAATGCTGTCCTCCTCAACACACCTCTGACTTTTCCTCCTTGCCCCCACCTCTACCTCCACCTCTAGCTACTCTTCCCAGAGGAGGTCCCTGGAGCACACCTGCTCCTGCTGCCAGGAGTTATCAACATCTGAGCGCACGGTCCGGCTGATCTGCCCCGACAGTACCGAGGTGGACTTCACATACACCCACATCAACACCTGTGGATGCTTGAAGACGGACTGCACCGCCGTGGGGCGCGCGGCCACGCCAGGGGGGTTGAAGTCCAGCCGACGGAGGAGATGAGGGAGTGATCACATGACACCTCGTTGCAGAACAAAACCTATGGCCTAATCATTTTTGTTTGTATTAAGTAGAAATACAAACATAAATATATATTTGGAAGCCATCAAGTGCGTAGAAATACATATTTATATATAGTCTTGCAATTATGCAATGTTATTGGTAGATTAGATTATGGTAATTTCCGTGCTTTTTAAATGAAACAATTAAACCCACTCAATGCATCCGTCTCTTTTTATTTTGTGTGCGTGTGTGGCGCATGTTTGTTTGTGTGTGTCTGTGTGTGTGTGTAAATGCATTAAATCAACAATTGCTGACTTTCTTTGCACCACCAGACTGATCTGGTGGTTTAATTTGAATTCTAACTTGTAAGTAGAAGACCAAGTGACCACAGCAGTGACTGCTACTCATACAACAACCCAGTCTCACACCAAAATGTAGTTGGTCCACAGAGGAAAACGTAGTAGTTTTACAATAGAGCGCAACAGTGTGGTTCCGGAAATGAAACCATCCATGGTATACTTACCACGAGCCAAGAGATTGTGAAACGATGGTATATCTCCTGTAGAAGCCACAAGTTAAAAATAGAGTTTTCAGAAAAACATGTTTTATTCGCGTTGTCAGTTAAAAGCACTACACTACCCACAATCCTAAAGTGTAACACGACGTCTTTGATTGGTGGAGCTCGCTGTTACCATGGAAACGTTTACCGCACCCGCGAAAGTCAGGTCGTCGATTACTGCTACCACTGAACTCGATCGTTTGATTTCCCTTTGACTTATGGAAAGTTAGAGTTGTTGTTAGAGCTTTAGATGATATGAGCTGTACATGTTGAAAAATATGTTGATATAGAATATATGATGATATATGATAAAAAATTAAAATTAAAATATATGATATAGCAGTGCTATATAGTAATTTGGGTAGTATAAAGGCTAGGAATACATAATGTTGAATGAATACGTAACTGGAATACGTAACTGAATTCACATGTATTAAAAACGAGTAACGTTATTACGTTATATAACCCATCCACCGTGTCTTAGCCGAGACACTCGTTGGGAATCGGTGGAACCTCCCTTGTCAGATTTTGCTACCGTAGTGCGAATCGACAGCAGTCTATCGAATCGTGTACCTACCTTATGTGTTTGGTAGCGTATTTGATCTGTAGATCAATATCCTCTATCAAATGATGCTCCCACTACAGAATCACTTTCTTTTACACCACTACTCACTCCATGTACACTGTAAGAATATGGGGAGCATATTTTGATACTGTATTATAACGTCTTTATGGAAGATTTCAGGGGTACCGTATGTGGATAGACCAATTGCCTCTATCAAACGATGTTCCCACTACAAAATCACGTTATTTTACACCACTACTCACTCCATGTACACTGTAAGAATATGGGGAGCATATTTTGATACTGTATTATAACGTCTTTATGGAAGATTTCAGGGGTACCGTATGTGGAGAGACCAATTGCCTCTATCAAACGATGCTCCCACTACAAAATCACGTTATTTTACACCACTACTCACTCCATGTACACTGTAAGAATATGGGGAGCATATTTTGATACTGTATTATAACGTCTTTATGGAAGATTTCAGGGGTACCGTATGTGGATAGACCAATTGCCTCTATCAAACGATGCTCCCACTACAAAATTACGTTATTTTACACCACTACTCACTCCATGTACACTGTAAGAATCAAATTTGCTTTATTGGCATGAATGTCACAACAACAATATTGCCAAAGCATCAAGAATCAATTAAACTAAAAAAATAACTTAAAACAAGAAAAGTGTAGCAATGTAGCCTACTGTTAAAACTTGCTTTATGTATTTGTGTATGGGATTCTGTATGTGTGTGTATATACTCAATAGATAATAATTCTTCAAAAGATCAAACAATAACAACAACCAAAGATCTTAAATCATTATCCTTTTCCTTTTGTGGCATTTCTTGCAGAAATAAAGAGCGCTCCTGTCATTGCCAAATTGGGCACATTCAAAATGTGCCCAATTTGGCCCAATTGGCCCAATTGTGCAGTAGGTACTGCACAATTCACACTGCACCTACCAAAAAAAACAATAAAAAGAGCATTTAGGTACACCAAAAATCTACAATGAGATACATTGTATGGTAATATGCACACACATTTTTGAGTCAATTAATAAAACAAAGCACATATTTTATGTTATACTTTACCATTTCAATCATGCTCTCATCTGCATATTTTTGAGTCAAGGAGCACACCACACAGTAGTCCTCTGCATTCCCTAGAAACAATGGTTTTCATAAGCTTTTAAACTGTGGCAACTCCAGTCAATCTGTATGAGTAAATACATCATGGTACACTGCAAATGTATAATTTGTGAATAAGAAAGAAAATACATTTCACAAAAGTATTCACACACATATAGTATACTTAAATGTATACATGTGTAGCAAATACCTCCCAATTATTTATGCTAAATAGACACTAAAAGCCCAAATGACTTTACTAAAATAAAAGTGTAATAAATTGTTATGTTTAACAATGTAAAAAGTAACCTTGCTTTATAGTACATGACCCACACAGACTGATCACCTTATGTGACTGAGGTGATGGAATTTGCAAGGATTTTGACTCAGAAACTATTTTGATGGCACTGCTTTCATGCAATGTTTGATGCCACTGACCTTTACACTGAAGCAGTGCAGTAGCTACATGCAACTGAGCCCGCTGAACAGCATGTGGAGATGTCTGGACATCACTGATGTCTCCATACCGGAGATAATCATCTGCAAACTGCAAAATTGCATTTTAGATGGCAACAGTAATTTCAGTTACTTATAAATGCCTATACAATTAGTACAAACATGTTTACCCTCAACACTAAAATCCCACAGCTGCTGGCATCTTGCTGCTTGTTGTGCTGCATTGTTTGTACCGTCCATGTTGCTCTCTTGTCTCCATAGTCTGTAATCTTCAAGAAATTCCTAATTTTTGTTTAAAAAAAACAAAAAAGGACACAAAAAAGGAAACAGACACAGTGACAGTGTATCAGCCAAATGTTCTTAACATAAAAAAGCTTAAACATTTCCGGTTTGAAATTGCAAAGGTCATCTTCAAATTGGACAAATCTTTATGTTTCTAAAGTTGAAACTTTATCAAAAGCACTGTTACTTCCAGTTTCGTAGGGGTTTACGCTATTGATAATCTTCGTTTTCCATTGGATCAATCAGCACAAGTACCTTGTCTGACATGTTGACAATCTAAAGATGTTTAGTGCATTCATGTTATTCTCTCATCACATTACGACAATTATATTTATTTAGCAGATCCTAATATCCAAAATGACTATGAGCTCTGCTGCACCAGAGGTAAATTGAAATATCTGTATACATGATCATGAAAAAAATATGTCTGATGTAAATAATATTGCACTGTAAAATAAGCAAAGAAAGGTAACCGAACCACAACATTTACAGGGCACATCCACATTTCTTCCACTGGAAACTTCATCTGAGGAATGGGGTTAATACCAAGTTATTGTTAGTTATTGTTATTGATAATCAATACTGCTAGATTGTTATGGATGGGGTCGCAGTTTCCACAAGGGGTCGCCATTAGGGGAACTGCGACCCCATCCGTAACACCTGATAATGACTGACAAATAAATTACCTTTTTGAGGGGCTTGAATTGTCCACGAAACAATGATGTTGCAACATCAGCACTGAGTTGGTGAACAGGTTTCTCATCATCATCATCATCATCATCATCATCATCATCATCCGCTTATCCGGGGTCGGGTCACGGGGGCAGAAGCTCTAGCAGGGGACCCCAGACTTCCCTTTCCCGGGCCACATTGACCAGCTCTGACGGGGGGATCCCGAGGCGTTCCCAGGCCAGTGTTGAGATATAATCTCTCCACCTAGTCCTGGGTCTTCCCCGAGGCCTCCTCCCCACTGGACGTGCCTGAAACACCTCCCAAGGGAGGCGCCCAGGGGGCATCCTTACCAGATGCCCAAACCACCTCAACTGACTCCTTTCTACGCGAAGGAGCAGCGGCTCTACTCCGAGTTCCTCACGGATGGCTGAGCTTCTCACCCTATCTCTAAGGGAGACGCCCGCCACCC
>OOFG01000963.1:0-15992 GCA_900323295.1 Molva molva | reverse complement strand
TGTGTGTTTGTTTGTCAGAAGGCAGCAGCTCCTTGACTACATATGTCTTCATGCTAAAAATACACACACACACACACACACACGCACACACACACACACATACACAGGTCAAATGACCCAAGAGGTCATTTGACCGGGCCGTTAAAGTGAAAGCACGTCTTGCTTTGTGTGTGCATGCATGTGTGTGTGTGTGCATGTGTGTGTCTGTGCGTATGATTATATATTTTACAATATTTTTTTACAATCAATGGATAAGACACAGGGGTGAAAGTAGGCCGGTCCTGGCCGGTACGGCGTACCACTAAAAGATTTGGAGGGGGTACGCCGTACCGGAAAGAAAAATATACTGTCTCTGAAAAAATTTCAGCAATTTCAGCATGACAACACACCTGCTAACGTCAAATTACCAGAAGCAACACGTTTTCCCCAATATACATTGCATATAACTCGTTCTGAACTGTCTCTGAATTGTGTCTGAACCTTCCGTGCAGTGTTTCACTCGACAGACAACGAGCGAGATAGCGCGCGTACTGCTTAACCATTATTAAAATGATTGTGTTGTTGAAATGATGTGTTTGCAATTTATTTGTAATCAAAAACTGATACAGGGGGATGAAAGAGTGATACTAGTGTGATACAAAGTACTAGAGTGATAAGAAGTCCTAGTGAATGCTTAATAAGTAGACGACAGTATAATAAATAATTAAGTGAATTTTTCGGTGTACGCTCTGCGCGCGCACAATGGGTCAATATGATAGAACCGGCAAGAAATAAAAACTACTTTCACCCCTGATAAGACATGACAGTTATTGTGTACAGTCTGAATATAGCAAACGTGTTTCAACAACGCCCCCTTATGAGCAAAACATGAACTGCTCCTAAAATCAACAAACAACTTTATATGGCTCCTCGACATTCCTTATAGTAAACAAATAGTCCAATGGAACATCCTTATTCAAACCGAAAGTGTGAATACGTGAGCAATTATGAATGCTATTGTTTTGCTCCATCGCCGCTCACCCGGAACAACTCAGCCGATCGAAGGTGTGCGTCCTGGGGTCATTCTTGTACAATACACATCCATGTCATCACCTCCACCTAGGCGGCTTTGACTTTTCGCTGTTTTCGTGTTGGCAAGTGACATGGAAGATAGAAGTAACCCTACCTATTGTCCTCTCGTACCCTCCCTCCTCCGTATGTATTTAAACCACGGACTCCAGACCAAGGAGAGACAGCGGAGGAGAATCAATAAGAGAAGGGAGAACAAGAGAAGAATAATCCTAACATCCCACCTGCGAATAAAGACCACCTGTTCACCCGTCCGGACATGGGAGTCCTCGTCTCACACTTCTTGTCTCGCTTCGTTACCAAGAAACCTGTCAGAATTCTCATGGGTAAGTTCATTTTATTATCTTAAAGAAAACATTGATGACAACAATTGTGTTGTTGTTGTTGTTGTTGTTGTTGTTGTTGTTGTTGTTGTTGTTGTTTGTGTCTCTATTTAAGCTAGACCTATGTATTACCATTATCTCTATTTGATTGAACTTCCTATGTGGATATAAAAATACGAAATATCGGCAAACTACATCTCCGAATCGTATGCCTTTTAATTTTTGCTGATGTTTACAAACATATTGCAGTAGACCCCTAATTAACATAAACGATGACATAAAATACATATTTTTCATATTTTTACGTTTACCACTTAAAGACAGTTTGTATGTATTTCAGTATTATCTGAAGAGCGTTTTAAAGTTACGGAGCCCCTTAACCGTGTAAACAGCGCCCCTATAGTTGCACTGGTCTTGTTTCCTATTGGGATGAGTTGACTACTGGTCATGCTTCCTAGTGGACATAGTTGACTACAGATCTTGTTTCCTAGTGGGTTGAGTTGACTACTGGTCTTGTTTCCAAGTGGGTTTAGATGCTGCAGGGAAGACCACTGTCCTTTACAAACTGAAGCTGGGAGAGGCGGTCACCACCATCCCTACGCTAGGTACATCCATCCATCCCTCTATCCTTCACTCCATCCTTCCTTCCATCAATCATTCACCAATTCCTCTATCTACCCATCCATCCTTCATCCATCCAGTCGTCTGTCTGACTTATCTGTTTGATTTATGTGTGTAATGTTTGATACAGTGTTTTAACGTGTAGTGCTGGGTTTTCAGGGTTCAACGTGGAGACGGTGGAATATAAGAACGTTAGTTTCACCGTTTGGGACGTTGGTGGACAGAGCATCATCAGAGCCCTGTGGAGACATTACTTCACTAATACACAGGTACTACTAACAGTTCTATGAATATTATTACATTACTACTGAAACTTCTACAAATACTACTTTCAAAATACTAGTATTACTACAAATAATACATCACAAAACACAGGTACTTCTAACAGTACTGCTACTGGGAATGCCAATACATTACTAATGAAACTTCTACAAATACTACTTTCACAATATTACAACAATACTAGTACTACAACAAATAATACAATACAATACACAGGTACTACTCACAGTACTACTACTAGGAATGCCAATACATTACGACTGAAACTTCTACAATTGCTACTATCCCCATCGACTGGGACTTACTTATTTACATACTACTACTACACAAGCTATGGTTACAGTTGTTGACACCGTCTGTCTGTCTGTCTGTCTGTCTGTCTGCCCGTCACGCACCAGGGGCTGATATTTGTGGTGGACAGTAACGACCCAGAGAGGATGAAAGAAGCCACAACAGAGCTGCATCAAATGGTACATTCTCTCTTCTGGATCTCTTCTTGTTCATGTTAGTTTGCATTATGGTTAAGATTATGATGTGGTTAAATTAATCAGAACTCGTGAGTCTGATCTCCCAGCAGGACTTGAAGGCATCACGGTTGTCTTCTTTCTTCTAGTTGGAGGAGGATGAGCTGAGGGGCGTGGCCGTGCTGGTAATGGCCAATAAACAGGACCTACCCAGAGCCATGTCTGTCAGTGACATAACAGAGGCCCTCGCCCTATCAGGGCTGTCCAACACGGTAGGGGCCGCTGCTCAGGATGGGCTACCTAAAACATAATTAATAGTCGCTGTGCGTGAACTTCGCGAGCTGGTGCCAACCAATAAGTACCTAAAATTACCTCATCACGGTTCATATGTCATTTGTTGCGTACCTCTGATTTTTTCCACCGAACTTACATCAGAAACATATTTTTATTTATTCATATTCATGATCAGATATTTTAAAGTAGGCTAAGCGATTTTACATAGGCCCTTATTCAGCCTACTTATATTTAACATGACTAGCTAGGATATGAAATGGCTGCTAGTCGACAATGAAACAAAGCACTAAGTTATTTAGTCTACTGTGATCCATACCACAGTTGTAGAAACTACAACCATTAAACAGTTTTCTGTCTCTGTGTCTAGTGGTGAGTAGTTTTATGAATACAACTGTTTCTATCCGTGGGTCTAGTGGTGAGTAGTTTTTATAGAACAGCTTTCTGTGTGTCTAGTGGTCTGTCCAGGGCTGCTGTGCGGTCAGTGGTACCGGGCTGGTGGAGGGACTCGACTGGCTCTCTATGCAGGTCCAGAAACACTAGACCTCCGGACTTGGGAACACCTGAACCTACTGCACTTTATACAGACCCCAACTGATCATGATGATGTCACTTAGTTCTGCCTCAATGAGTCCAGGACCTTCTGAGAATGGTCTAGTGACCGTCTGGGTTGGGCGAATGAAGGCGAAGTTGGATCGGATTTGTTTGTAAAAGTTTTTTTGCACTCCTTCTACTTTATTTAATTAAAGGCTATGTACTGGATAATTAACTTTTTATACTTTTATTTTACATTCTCCTTTGAAATTATTGTTGTAAATATTTGTATTATGTATTGCTGCCTATGTAAAGCACTATGAATGGCCTATACATACACCAACTATAGTATCAAATACTTAATCATAAATGTAAATAGTCTATTCTGCAAAAGTAAGTGGAAGGTTTCTATTAAATATGGAGTGGGAGTTCATACGACGTGATCAATAAAGTTTACTCAAATCAAAGCAGGAAGTGTTTCTGTTACATGTAAGCAGTCGTCACATTTGTTAAATTATACCAGCCAATCACAACTCAGATTACGTTGGGTTACACCAGGCTCCTCATTGCATCATCATCAGCATTACATGTGCTCCACAGGGCGCATTCACAAATGTTATAACATTCAATTTCACAACATCAGAAAACAATCAATGTATAACGAATCCTAGCTTTGACGGCGCTATCGAACACGCCCCAGCACGAGAAGGGAAGCACCTTGCATTGATTATTATGGCAGAGTTTCCAAGCCCAATGCTGGGTTGGGTCATATTATCTTGGTTAGATTGAGTTATATTAGTCAAGGTTAGAATGGTTTATATTAGTCTAGGTTAGAATGGGTTACATTCGTCTAGGTTAGGTAGTTAGATAAAACACGGGGAACCAGTGATTCTTGTTGATGGTTTATTCTCCAACACATCATGGCATCATCTCACATAAAATAAATGGTTCTCCTTAGTTTCAACACTGCAGTCCTTCAACCACAACACAGTTCACACATGCTCAGTCCCGAGGGTGACAGGGTTCAGGGTCTGAAGCGCAGGTCACAGACCAGAGCGATGTGGTCGGAGGGGTGGGCTACGCTGGGCAGTGCCTGGTGACTGGTCACCTCCTCGTGGCTGGGCATCGGAATCACCTGATCCACCTGCAGGGCAAACTCTGGGATTAGCAGGTAGTAGCTAACTTAGCCTAGCACATAGCCTGAAACTAGCCTAGCATGTAGCCGCTAACTTAGCCTAGCACATAGCCTGTAACTTAGCAGTTTCTTACTTAGCCTAGCATGCAGCACCCATCCTCATTGCTAAACTAAATCACCCTTCAGGGTTTAAATAAAATTATATCTATTTATCTTTGGCTGCATTAGCATGTAGCCGCTATCTTAGAATTGTAGCATGTAGCCTAGGATGTATGTAGAGCAGCATTTAGCTTAACAGTACCTCAAGGCCGTCAGGCTGCAGGAAGACATAGTCGAGGACGCCATGGAAACCCCCTACGTAGTTGGTGTAGGCGGGGTCTCCGCAGGCACTGAGCAGAGGAGGGAGAGGCGAGCGCAGCTCCATGGGGAGGGACTCCTCTGGACCAGCAGAGACCCAGTCTGGGTGGGAGTCTGGCACCACACCACCCTGGATCAACTGGCAGACACCTGGGAGGGGGTTGTTTGTTAATGTATTGTATTGAATTTTTATATATTTTTTCTATTGTAAAACCAAATGCTCTTATTTTACTGTTTGTGCTTTGGCAATGTAAATGTACATTTTCCATACCAATAAAGCCCTTCGATTTAAATGGGCAGAGAGAGAGAGGCATTCATTACGTTTCCATGCAGAGGGAAACCTCTGTTAGGCAGTTTAACCGGGTTACAGGCATTTACTTGACCACAGGTAGCTGGGTTACGAAAGCAAGTTCAAGATGCAATATTTTGGCCCTCTTGAACGTTGTCTTTTTGGCAGCTCTTCAGTTAACAGTGAAAGATTGTTCCTGTAGCATGAGCTGGTAAAAACATTTTTTGGGCGGGATAACCTAGGTTTGGGGTTATCTAGGTGTTCGGGGAGGGGTTACCTGAGTCGGGGGTGGAGTTGAAGTCTCCACAGAAGATGAAGGCGGCTCCAGGTGCTTCCTGTTTGATCACATGACTAAGGTGTTGCATGGCCACACCCATCTGCACCAGACGGACGTTTCCCCCTGAAGGAATAAAACCAAATATTCAAACCCACAACATTGCAGGAAATGCAAATCCAGTTTTGTTCAGGGGTTGCCTTTAGGGTGCTAGTAGGTGGGGTTACATTTAGGGTGCTAGTAGGTGGGGTGAGGGGTTACCTTTAGGGTGCCAGTACAAATGAGTGTTTCCCACACACAGCTTATTGGAGGGCTCATTCAGGGCCTCAAACACAGACACCTGAGAGAGAGAGAGAGAGAGAGAGAGAGAGAGAGAGAGAGAGAGAGAGAGAGAGATGTTATTACCCTCACTTCTGAATGGTTCAAATTAGAGTCACATGACATCACCAGCCCATCACTGTGTTCCCGTGGTTACCTGCGGGGTAGAGAGTTGCCATGGTTACCTGCAGGGTGGTGGACAGGTGGAGGATCTTGTCCTTGAGGACAGGATTTGCAGAGACTCTCTCCAGCATGTCGCTGTGCAGGGGGTCGGAGGTCAGCGCTTCGCTTAGCATGATGTCATGACGACTCAGCAGACGCAGCCGCGACCTGGAAACCCACCGTCACATGACCATCACTATCCAATTTGGAGGCCACGCTAGGACAGCCTCCATATTGGATAGTGATGATCATCACATGACCATCACTATCCACTATGGAGGCCATGCTGAGACAGCCAATCAGCGGTGAGGAGTGGTTGTGGGCGGGGCTAACCTGCGGTAGAAGGTGGCCAGCCCCTCATGTTGCCGTTCCTTGACCCGGAAGGTTCCATCCAGACCGTACGCGTCCAGCGCCGGAGCCAGGCTATCTGCAAACACTCCTGGAGGATACACAGCACAATAACATTACATTACATTTATTTAGCTGACACTTTTGTCCAAAGCGACTAACAATAAGTGCATTCAACCATGAAAATATAACCCAAAAGGTGCAAGAATCATTTGAGTACATAGAATAAATAAAATGGCTTTAACTGCTACACTATGGAAACAAGTTTCAGCTGTTCTAATATCAGTGGGGAGCTCGTTCCACCATTGTGGAGCCAGGACAGCAAACAATTGTGATTTTGTGGAGCGGCAGCTGGGGTGTAGTGAGGGAGTAGCAAGCCGGTTGGCGTTCATAGAGCATAGTGGACGGGCTGGGGTGTATGGTTTGACCATGTCCTGGTCAGAGGACATGGTCCACGTCTTATACTATAGTACCTGTGTCTACCTCCTGCAGACAGAGCAGATCTGCCCTGTAGCCCGCCAACTCCTTCAGCAGGAGGTTGAAGCGGTAGTCCAGCTGGAGGGCGTAGGGCGGGCAGTAAGGGTACAGCACCGTCCGGGACATCTCCGTCTGGGCGTACACGTCAGCCAGGATGTTGTAGGACAACACCCTCAGCCCCCCCGGCCCCGCCGCCCTCCCCGTGTAGGCGTGCCGGTTATCACATGTGCACCAGCCGGGCCCCGCCTCCACTGTCGCCACGGAGACCAGCTCCTTGGGTGGTCCGCTGCGCGCCCCGTCCCGAGGGGTGGCGACAACCTTCAGCCTGGAGCCGATGTCCAGATTAGACGGCACGTAGACACGCCCATTTCCTGCCGGCACCCACTCTGCTTCCTTTGTTGGGGCGTCGCCCGCTGGGCTGGGAGCAGGAGATAGTGGATATGATAAGATGATTGATTAGTCTACAGATCATAGTATAGTAGTATATCATAGTATAGTAGTATGACATAGTACAGATAATCGTACAGTGTATAGTTCAGTATAAAAGAGTACAGTGTAGTGTACTACAGTATAGTTTTGAAAACAAAGTATAGTAGTATAGAAAACCGTATATTACAGTATAATATAGTTAGTATGATAGTTTAGAATAGATAACTTTGCTCTTTCTGTGTACCTTGCGGTAGCTTCGTGTTTGTACCAGGTCAACTCACAGTCCTCCAGCCGGCCAAACTCCACCTCAAGCCGGGGGCAGACGGGGAAGCCAGCCAGCAGACAACCTGGCAGCTGGGCCCGGGTGAAGCTCGGTCCGTTCCGCTGCACCTCGTATCTCATCTCTCCGATGTGGAGAGTCGTGCCGTCTTGCCAGGCCTCGCAGTTCTCCGCATCCTCCGACACCACCTCCCCATTGTAAAGCAGCTTCACCACTACAGGCTCGGCGGCAGCCTGGGGGGCTTTGCTCTTCTTGGACTTCTTGGCTCGACCTCCCTGACCGCCGCCCCTGGCCGCGTTGTTAGCGATCCGGAGCAGGACTTTCCCAAGCTCCTCAGTTTGGTCCCGCAGCATGTGTCGGTGGCTCCCGTCCAGGACGAAGGAGATGGTGAGTTTGGGTTCCCCGGCGATACACCTGACCACGACCCTGTCCTCCATCCTGCTGAGGAACCGACGGCTTTGCAAATTAAAAGTCCTTGTAACAGATGTTACGCAGCGTGAAAACAATCTCGAGGTCGTGGGAAGATATTTTAACATAAGGAAGACGACAGGATAAAATACGCAAAGAGCTAAAAATGTACTATTAACAGCACGGTCCAGCCGGTTTCTATCTTTATATTCCTGTTTGATGTCAGAACAATAAAAACCAACACGGAGAAACTCAATTTGTCCGAAGATAAACTCAACTCGCTGATTTCAAAGACAACATGAAGCCGTTTTCCCTTAAAATCGACAGAACGTGTGTCCACATAGGCAATGGTAGTCAAAACAATTTAATTCGTGTGATTGCAAACGATTTAAAGGTGTATTTTGATTTATTTCATTCCATCTTTCTCGCTATCTAGTGTTTTCTATGTCACTCTCCCATGCGGAATATTCCTGTGTTGTGATGATGATTCTTCTTCCGGGTGGTGGTATCAGCATGAGGAGACCCAATCAGCGGCGCCCAGTGGTCAGGAGCCAACATTACACCCGCAATTGAACTATAACTACTAAAAGGTTACAATAATTGTAAATAGTTATAATACAAAATATAATTGTACAATAATACTACTAGTATTGTTCTTGTAAAACACCCGTTATGTATGTAAAGCAAGTGTCACAAAAACTATCTGCATTTGCATGATTATATACATATCTATAAAAATGCAAAAACTGTCATAGATTACAAATTTCAAAATAAATTAAGTGAAGATGACAAAACAGGCTAGTATTTTTGTTATAAAACACTGTTTATTACAAATGATTCAAGGTTAGTCTATTGCAAAGACACTTAAAGGTTGTTGTCGTGGAATTGTTATTTTGTATTGTCAGGTAACACCTGGCTCAGTAAATAAACAAGCTCTGTGTTTCCAACATGTGTTACCAAACATTCCGTGGCAGACATTTTAGAATGTACAAGCCAAACAACACAGAATTAGAACATAGATTAGTTAAAACCTGTAGTGGTTCAAATCATGAACGTCTAAACTCAATCCTCACACCAACCCTTCTTAGGTTTAGTTAATTAATTATGGACAGTTATGAGCATAAACAGTTGATTTATTAAAAGGGTAACTATGTTTCACATTAGGAGATACTGTCAGGGGTCATCGTTGGGATTAGCTTGATGTCCATCTGATGACTTCACAGTTAAACACCCCTTCCTCTCCTTCCTCTCCTCCCCTCCACTCATTTATTAATGCATCTTCAGACACTTCACAAGGCTTCACAGCTGTTACATACGATAAATACATATTTATAAATACATGAATAAATACATACGATATGAGGTTTGTCATGTTAGGAGGCAGTGGGACGTCTATAAAACCGGGCTGTAAGCAGGGATCAACATAATATTATCTGCATGTTTCAATTTCCACACTAAACAGTGGGTTGTGCTTTGATCAGGAGAAAGGTTCTGAGATGGCACGTTGCTGTATGAATAGATACGTGTTCTCTGTCTTCCGCTCGAAGTTCAAGTTCTTAATGATTCAAGAAGTTCAGAACCGTTCCAAACACCAACCCTACCATCGTTCTGTAGTCCTGAGAGGAAGTAACATCACGTTGTAGTCCTTGTATGTTTCACGTGATGAAGACTGGAATCCTCATGTGATTGGCCAATGGCTGACTATATTTGGCTTGCAGGCAGCTGGAGCACCAATAATGTTGCAGTGGGGGGTGAGGCATGGGATGTAAAACACACAGAGGAGCTAGGGGCGGACTCAGAAGTCAACACATGATGAGCATCCAGCAGAGTGGTGGACACTAGGTTGGGCATTAGGAACATAGGCAGCCAACAGCCATGAGTTCAGTGCTTTTAATTCCAAAAACATGTATTTAGGTTTAGAAATCAGGAAAGCCATAAGCGTTTCAATTCAGTTGGTTTTAGAACGTCAAACAAAGCTGATTGGACGCGCTTCAATAGGTCAGCATTAACCGGGTCAAAGTTGAAATAGTTTGATCTTTGAGTCCAGCGTCAAGGTGGAGAATCTAAGCTTTCTGGTACGCCCGATTTGCGTTGGGCTTTAACGCTCAACTACATAGGTTAACATCCGCGACGCTGGCAATGCAGACGCTGAAAGCTCATCATGTGTTGACCACCTAAAGGTTCTGGGTTTGATACCCCTCAATCCCTGCCGACCTGCTACTTCGCGATACTACTGAAGGGTGTAGAGTTGTGTAGAGTTGTAGAGTGTAGAGTTAGACAGGTCGATCATCCATTATCCATCATCCATCCATCATCAATCCATCCATCATCCATTATCCAGAGGAGGAGAACCAGGCCGGAGGACCAGAGGAGAACCAGAGAACCTGGGCTCTACGGGCTGTTCTTGTCGGCTGAGCAGGTGTCGGACTCAGGTGCTCGGGGGAAGTAAACGGTGGTCTTTTGGTCGTAGTCGTCAACGTGCCGGAGGTGCACCACCATGTGGAGGGCGTAGGCCAGCACCAGGAGAAGGATGAGGGAGGAGATCAGACCCATCAGCACTGCTGGGGTCAGGAAGGTTGCGCAGTCGGCCGGAGACGAGAACTTCCCCGAAAACACGTTGAAGGCCTGGAGCTGCCGGGGAAACCAGATGTTAAAGCAGCTGGAGATACCAGGGGAACCAGATGTTAAAACAGCTGGAGATACCAGCAGAACCAGATGTTAAAACAGAACCAAATAGACACAGGCAGGTAGTTAGACAGACAGGTAGAGCCAGACAGGTAGAGAGACAGACAGGTAGCGACAGACAGGTAGGTACCTGGAAGTCTGTGAAGGTGAGGCTCCAGAGGCGCGCAGGGTCGGTGTGACCGCTGGCCACCAGCAGGGGGCTGTAGCGTGGCAGGTTGCTGACATGCTGACAGTGGTAGGACGAGGTGGCAGGAGCGTACACCTCCGTGACGTTGAAGCGCGCCTCCTCGCTCCAGTTGTAGTGCAGGGAGACACGGTCAAGGGAGAACCAGCTCTGACCGGCAGACTCATAGAATTTACTGGACATCTGGAGCCTGGGGGTGGGGGGGAGATTAACTCAAACCTGTCCCAGCCATGGGCCCCATTCACCTAGGGGTCATCTGAGGTAAATGAGGCTCATTATCATTATCATTAATTAATATCCTACTTTGATAGTACGTTATTTTTTCCTTTGTGTCATTTTTTAACTGCTTTGTCAATGTAAACATTTATTTTCATAAAGATAGATATAGATATTTAACCTTATTGACAGGGCTCTCAAATCTTCAACATCTCCAAACTTCAGGACCAGTCTGAGAGAGAGAGAGAGAGAGAGAGAGAGAGAGAGAGAGAGAGAGAGAGAGAGAGATTTAATTAATCAAACTGTTCTTCCTCAGTAATGAGATTAAGGATTACTGCGTTAACATGTTTAGGTGTGTGATGGGACTGACTGGGTGAGGCTTTATATGTTTAGGTGTGTGACTGGACTGACTGGGCCAAGTCCCATATGTTTAGGTGTGTGATGGGACTGAATGGGTGTGGTTCTATATGTTTAGGTGTGTGATGGGACTGACTGGGTGTGGTTCTATATGTTTAGGTGTGTGATGGGACTGACTGGGTGTGGTTTTATATGTTTAGGTGTGTGATGGGACTGACTGGGTGAGGCTTTATATGTTTAGGTGTGTGATGGGACTGACTGGGCCTATTCCTATAGGTTTAGGTGTATGATGGGACTGACTGGGTGTGGTTCTATATGTTTAGGTGTGTGATGGGACTGACTGGGCCTTGTCCTTGTAGCAGACGGACCCCCTGGTGTCGACGGGGTGGTCAGGGGAGAAGGCCCGCTGGGTCAGGTCCAGCAAGCTGTTGTTCTGGTAGCGCAGAGCGATCCTCCGAGCCCGGAACAGAATACACGGCTTGCCATCACCCATCACCTGATGGAGCAGGGCACACAGGTATAGGGGCTATTGGGCTAACCATCTCTTACCTTATACGTAAACTTAACCATCTCTAACCTAATACGTAAACTTAACCATCTCTTACCTAATACCTTAACGAACCATCTCTTACCTAATACCTAAACTTAACCATCTCTAACCTAAAATCTAAGCGAACCATCTCTTATCTAATGCCTCAACTTAACCATATCTAACCTATTACCAGAGTTTAACGTAAACTACGCTACTCATCATAGTACTAGTGTGGAGGTGTGAGGGGTGCAGAACTACTCCACCTTGAGGGGAGGAAAGGGAACTGCAGCTCCAGGCGTCTGCAGTAACCTCCGGGACGACCCTGTCTGGAGACACACATGGTCAGTACTACTGCTGTACTAATACTACTAATACATACTAGTAGAGATTATACCAATATTCTGAATCCAAATATTTCACAATATTAACAAATAATATTATATTATGAACATTTGATATCAAATCTTGTTATCATCATTGTGATGTCATGTTATGTTAGTGGTGATGTCATGTTAGAGGGATGGATGGATGGAGTTTGAGAGATGGATGGATGAAGGATGGTTAGATGGACAAATTATGGATGGATAGATGGATGAGATATTGTTTCGATTCTGAGTGATGTTTACCAGCAGTAAACTTCTTAGGGTGTGGCCAGCCGGTACAAGCCCCTCCCCCCTTCTCACCCCCACAAGTTCCGACCCTGAGAGAGATAGAGAGCGAGAGATAGAGAGAGCATGATAGAGACAGAGAGAGAGTGGGAGAGAGACACAAAGAGAGCAGGAAAGAGACAGAGAGAGACACAGAGAGCGCAGGAGAGGGCACGAGAGAGCAAGAGAGAGAGAGACACAGAGAGACAGAGAGAGAGAGAGAAGGGAGGATTAGATTGAATCTCTAATCAATAGAATGGAGACACTTGACCTGTCAATCCTCTCTTCTCACACAGAACATTGTCCTTCAAACCCATCCAGTATACAGCAGAATATATTCAACATTCAAAGAGCTTTATCAGCATAGGAAACATACATTTACCTTGTCAAAGCACACAAAGTATAATAATAATTTTGAAAGAAATATCACAAATTAAAAAAAATATATATATATCTAAGATAGATAGATGGATACAAGATATAAAGTGCATAACAGAAAGAGTGCATTACAACCAACTCACGATACATAAACCCAACAACATACATTGGTAAAAGAAGAGAAACAGGAATTCTGGGCGCTTCCTGATAAGCCTACCCAATCACAGAGCCTGTCAAGTATGATGGCGTGGTGGAAGTGTCAAAAGCTGCACTCAGAGGGAGCAGCAACAAGATGGAGTGGTCTCCAGCCTCCACATGTATCAGAATGTCATTGGTTATCCAATATGTTATTATAGATAGTTACCATTTATCCCGGATGTCAGGATTGATGGAACAGCCCTTCAGAGAGAGAGAACAGAAAGATTTGAATTATGAAATAATGCAATGTTTTATCTGTGTGTGTGTTGGATTATGTAATCAGGTGAAAACTGGCAATAAGAGATATCGTCAACATTGAAACATTTTTACCAAGTAGTACAGAATACTGTCAAACAGACGGGCCTTTGGACAGGCCGAGAGGCAGCCAGACAGGCAGACAGACAAAGTTTTTAAATACAAATATCCACAAATAGCCATTACAGAGGAGGCCAGACTTTGTTTGTTGTGTAAGCTAGATACAATTAAGTGTTTTAGTTTTTCTGTCCTGTAAAATGTCCTTTATTTATGTTGATTTACTTTAAATCTTGAGTAAGGTTTTGGGAAGGGATCTTTTTTGTAGCAGATTTTATTTGCTGAGCTGGGGAGAGGAGGCAGAATATTTTGTTTTAAACCAAGCTGTAAAATAACCTGTAATTTTACAATGAAATTAAATGTAATGAAATGTCTGACCACTGTAACAGTACATTTGGTGTCTTGTAAACCCATGAGGATTGGGCACTTTGTGTGCATGACACAAACAAAATAATTACGATTAAATTAAAATATCCTATTAGAAAGGCAGGCTCTGATCTACACAGGGAATAGAACCCCTAACCCTTGTTAGTGCCTTGCTCTACCTACAGAGCTACACAGGGGGAAAAAACCCTTAGCCTACAGTGTTAGTGCCTGGTTCTACCTACTGAGCTGCACAGGGAATATAACCCCTAACCCTGCAGTGTTGGTGCCCTGTTCTACCTAATGAGCTACACAGGGAATACAATCCCTAACCCTAGCAGTGTCAGTGCCTTAATTGCTCTACCTACTGCGCTTCACAGGGGATAGAACCCCTAACCATGCAGTGTTAGTGCCTTGCTCTACCTACTGAGCTACACAGGGAATAGAACTAACCCTGCATTGCTTGTGTGACAGTGGTTACACTAGTACACAGCAGTAGACAGTAGTGTGAGTGTTGCTACACATGATGGATGAGCTGTCAGAAGGAGAGCAGAGTTGGTTTGGACAGGATGGTGGTTTAGTGTGTTGGGAGCCTAATCTGCCCTAGATGTGGGCTGGAGCGCGGCGAGCGCAAGCAGCCTGGGTCAGCTACTGCTTATACCTCGGCTCCAATACGCCACCAATTAGTTCCTTCTTCTAATGTCTGCACCAATCAGAGTCACACTGCAGCTACAGAAGCCCATGGGGTCAAACTGACTAAACCAACCGTGGAGAGAAGAGGAGACCTCACGTGTTGAGATGTTCCCATGTGTCTGGTCTGCTGTCACCATGACAGGATTATGGTGATGGTGTGAGACTGCAGGTAATCTGTCACATGTCATGAGCGATCTCAGATCACATGACCAAACAGGGTCACCTGAATCATCTCCTCTTCCTCCTCACACACCTGGATCAACCCCCCACACTCGCTCCTCCTCCAGGGAGGAGCATACAAATGAATAATGTAAAAAACCCAGAATAAAAGACTGAAAAAGACCCAATACATGATCCCCAGGTGTAAGCTTGGGGATAACGATTAAGCAACGGGATTTCCAGAGTTAAACTGATTCATCCAATAAAGTGTATCCAATAAATCCAGACCAATGGAGTTGATCTTCTAAACTCTTTGATCCCATCGAAAAGATCTTGTGACGTCACATCAAACAACACGAGATGTCACAGAGCCAGTCGGTCACTCCCAGCCTGACCCAGATCCACCTGTAGACTAACCTACCTGTATAGTATACTAACCTACCTATTAGAGCCGACTTACCTACCTGTAGAGTACACTAACCTACCTGTAAGAGCATACTAACCTACCTGTAGAGCAGTCTAACCTACACGTAGAGTAAGCTAACCTATCTGTATGGCAGACTTACCTACCTGTAAGAGCAGACTAACCTAACTGTATAGAAGACTTACCTTCCTGTAGAGCAGACTAACCTACCTAGGGTAAACTAACCGTATACCTGTAGAATAACCTACCTGTAAAGTATACTAACCGTTTACCTGTAGACTAACCTACCTGTAGAGTATACTAACCGAATGCCTGTAGACTAACCTACCTGTAGAGTATACTAACCGTATAGCTGTAGACTAACTTACCAGACACTTTGATTATTTTACCAGATCAAACTAGATTTTCAGAATAGAAAATGCTGCAGGGACAATGGACCTCTAGACAAACATAGAGTAGTGCTACAGTATTAACATAGTTAATGTTATATATTATGTGGTACTTCTACAGTAGTACCACAGTACTCACTCAGTACTACCACAGTTCTACAGTACTACTGTTCGTACTGTGGTACTATGTTAGTACTGTGGGACTATGTTAGTACTGTAGGTACTATATTTGTGGTACCGTGCTAGTCTAACAGTTAACAGTACTAAAGTACTTACATAGTATTACATTACTTACAGAGTACCACAGTACTCACACAGTACCACTAACCAAGTCCTTACATATAACCAGAGAGAATACTAATAGACAAGAAGCTATATATTTCAAATCCTGTCCT
>OOFG01000961.1:0-16148 GCA_900323295.1 Molva molva | reverse complement strand
GAGTGGCTCCAGTTCGACCAAGACGCTGATTCCATCATGGAAGCAACAGCCAAGGGGGAAGCTGACAGACGCCTCCAATCAATGACCACCATCATTGTCTTTCTAGCAGCAGAGATTTGGGTTGGAAGAAAAGGAAGCAGCAAAGGCCCCATACACCATGAGCAGCAGAGCGACCAAGATCCTCCAGCTCAGGAAGGAGCTGAAGAGCCTGAGGCGACAGCACAAGGAAGCGAGTGAGGAGGAGAGGGATGCTCTCTCAGAGCTGCGCCCAATCCTCCGCAAGAAGCTCACTACCTTGACGAGAGCCGCGTGGCATCGGAGGATGGAGAGGGCCAGGAAGCGCCTTTCTAGCTGACCCGCTTGGGCTTACATGCTGCAGGGGCAGAAGGGCAGCAGGCAGCTCACCTCCCCCAAATCTGAGATGGACATATACCTCGGAGACACCTTCAGTGACGCAACAGGGAGCAAGACTGGGCCAAAGCAAGTCCTTGATTAATTCACCTGCACCAACCTGGACATCGAGGAAAAAGAACCCACCCTGAAGGAGATCCAGGAGGTGGTCAAAAAGGCACGAGGAAGCTCAGCCCCAGGACCGAGTGGGGTACCCTACAAGGTGTACAAGTACTGCCCGAGGCTACTCCACAGGCTCTGGAGGACCCTGAGTGTGATTTGGAGGAGGGGCAAGGTCGCTCCTCAGTGGAGGTGTGCGGAAGGGGTGTGGATTCCGAAAGAGGAGAAGTCAGAGAACATTGATCAGTTCAGAAACATCTCACTGCTCAGTGTTGAAGGAAAGATATACCAGCACGGCGTCCTTCCACAGATCCTCTGGCCCCTCTTGGTCTACGAAGTCCCGATCTCCACCGCTGAGAGCTTCGAGAGGAGGCTCAGCAGGTTCCTACGGAAGTGGTTGGGTCTTCCTCGACGCCTGAGCAATATCGCCCTGTACGGGAACAACAGCATGCCGAAGCTCCCCTTCAGCAGCCTGAATGAAGAATTCAGGGTGACCCGTACTAGGGAGGTCCTGCAACACCGGGTGCTGGGTCGCCTGTGCAAGACCCGAAAGACCTGATGAACCCAACCCAGGATACAACCCAGGATACAACCCAGGATACAACACTGAAGATGTGTCCAGGTGCATCGCAAGATGTATTCTCTACAAAGTATATATATATATTTCTTTGTATATTGACCACAGAGAGCCTTGCCTCTCTGCAGCTGTACCTAATTAATTCATTCATTCACCTTCTGTTTGGCCACAGTGCTGGCCCTGAGGTCTTTAACATGGGAAGCTATGTAAAACACAAGGTACGAACATCTCCCTGCTGTTAGCTGGCTTGGTATCGTGTAGGCGGACATTTTAACAAATCAGCCGGGACAACCCATTCAGGCCTTCTACTTGGTAAGGTCAGGGTAAAACAATAGAACTACGAAAACATAGAACTACAGCAAGTACAGAACAAATTGCACAAATGTAAGTTCACTTAACTACAATTTCTTAGGTTAAAGAAAATAGGTCACATTTCTACAGGAATACATTAAGAATGAACATACTATATAATAGAAATGATGATGATGTGAGGGATAATGTAGAGCCAGCCGTTCGTTACCGGGAGATAACCCCCGGTTGACGCAGGTGTTAAATCAACCTGAAGAGCTTTATCTCACGATAATGACCGGCTGTACATTATCCGGCTACTAAAGCAATCAATAGTTTGACACAAAATATAAGCACGCTTATATTGATAAAAATATATATTTATGGCTTCCTCTAAAAGAAAAAGTCTGTTATATTGGAAGTAGTGTTCATAGCAACGGTCTGCTATTTAGAAACAACATACCTCTGCCATTATTGACCAATCAGAATCGAGTATTCAACAAAGCCGTGTAATAATATAAAATCTAAAACATCATTCCTTGTGAGAGCCATTCCTTAGATATCCATTTTATTAGCTCCACCCCTGATGTGGGATTGGCTGCTCCATCTGTTAGGGTCCTCCAGACTCTTATGCAACGAAAGTGTGACGAGAGAGACTGGAAATCGAGGCTATTTCAAAAGTGACATTGCAGTTAAATACATTTATTATGTTATTCATACAGTACTGACCTCACTATTAAGATTGGAAAAATACTAGTTGTTGAAAAAATCTGCAAGGTTTTGGGTGGCTTCGCCAGGCTAAGTTTAGCTTCCACATAGAAAATGTGCATATGAATATAGATAGGAAAATTGAACATTCCCAATTGAATTGGTGAGGTAGACCTGCTTGATCACTGAGGTCAGGAAGAGGAGACAGGTACAGAGCTAACTATTATGCCATTTATTTCCATCTGAAATATTATCAAATTCTCATGACCTAAATAAATATTGGACCTAAATAGATCTAAATATTGCTTAATAATCTTGTCTGATTCTGTTGTTCCTAAAACTAAAGATCTATGAATAAAATAAGAATAAAAAACATTATTGCTAAATATGTCCAAATCAAATGAAGTACTTTATGTATTAGTCAAAGCCGTGACTTGTGTTCTTATTTTCCCACAGCAGCGGTGCTGTGTCAGGTGTTTGGGTAGAGCTGTGTCTGGCTTCAGGCTGTGTGACTTCACTGCAGTGCACTTTGTAATACAGTAGCTCCCCCGTTCAGCCTGCAGATGCAGTGTGGAGCAGGGACTCCCCTCACACCTCCTGCAGAGGGCTTCAGCACTAACACTGCAGAGGGCTTCAGCACTAACACTGCAGAGGGCTTCAGCACTAACACTGCAGAGGGCTTCAGCACTAACACTGCAGAGGGCTTCAGCACTAACACTGCAGAGGGCTTCAGCACTTCACTGCAGAGGGCTTCAGCACTAACACTGCAGAGGGCTTCAGCACTAACACTGCAGAGGGCACTTCACTGCAGAGGGCTTCAGCACTAACACTGCAGAGGGCTTCAGCACTAACACTGCAGAGGGCTTCAGCACTTCACTGCAGAGGGCTTCAGCACTTCACTGCAGAGGGCTTCAGCACTAACACTGCAGAGGGCTTCAGCACTTCACTGCAGAGGGCTTCAGCACTAACACTGCAGAGGGCTTCAGCACTAACACTGCAGAGGGCTTCAGCACTAGCACTGCAGAGGGCTTCAGCACTTCACGGCAGAGGGCTTCAGCACTAACAATGCAGAGGGCTTCAGCACTTCACTGCAGAGGGCTTCAGCACGTCACTGCTGCAAAGGGACTTCTACCACAAAGACTGGAGTGGATGCAGTTAGACTATTAGGAATGTATTTCATTGAATATTATTACTGTGTATACAATTATGATTATTATTATTCTGATTAAGATTCAGAGTACCTTATTGATCCCCAAGGATATCGTTTGTCAAAAAGGAATTAATGTATAAAGGCTATTTAAAAAATGCATATATACACAAAATGTATTCATATACATAAAAGACAATATCTAAACTAAACTATAAACAAAATTATAAAGTGGCTAACATTATGGCTATTGCACATTAAGATGAGGGATGACAATGGTTATTATTGATAACTTAGAACTTATTCTCTGCGATGGTTGATTGTTGTCTCACATACGTGAGAAGTGTCTACGTGTGTTTTTGTCAGCGTGTTTGTGTTTCCCTTCTCATGTGTGCATGTATTACGTAAGCGTGCACCACATCACGTTCATAGCTGTGAAGCCCTTGCATGTTCCCTTGTGAAACTGGGTGTCACTTACTGTTAGTCGCACAGTCCAGATCATCCAATCCTTACTTTCTCAAGACACACACACACACACACACACACACACACAAAAACGCACACTACACACCAACACCACCACCACTAACAAACGCCTTTGGTTCCATTTCAATATCCTGAAATCATAAAAATCCTTCAGCCATGTCCTATCTCTTCTCTAAAGTCAGGTGATGATGGATGTGCCTGGACTTCTGTTGGGATACAACACAATGTTTGTGCTGGCTGAGCATTAAAATAAAATAAAATAAAATAAAATAAATAAACATTGAGAACAAAACCTGACACAGTCCTCTCGCCTATTCCCCCCCGTTTTATCCTTAGCAACAAACAGTGAATTTAAAATACAAACGTCATTATAGACAAGAGGCAGGAGATAAGCTTCCTCGCTCAAGGATGTCTACCGGTAGACGGCGGAGATTGGCGATTAAATCCAGGTTCTTTCAGCTAGGAGTCCAACACTTTATCCACTGCGCTATCCGGCCCCCAACATACATCGCGAGCAGCTGCACGGACGTTGCAGCTCTGTTTCCAACAAGTCATTAAGAGAGATTAATGATAGCGTTATGTCAACTTCTCAATTAACTGTGAAAGCGACAGACCCTACGCCACTGATCATTTGCGGAGAGACGTTAACCAGAACTGCATTACAATTACACTAGTTGTCCATCGCCAAGCAGGTTAACGTTCCGCTTGAGGCAGTCAATGTCATTATCAGCATGATGCCATGTGTGTAGTGTTCTAGCAAAGTATCTATATGGTTGTAGTCTTATTAACGGGCTCTAAGAGACATGAAACCATGACTTTTAGCCCTAGGCAAAACTGAAACTGATATCAGCCTAAGAGAGATTAATTTACAGATCAGTTTACATGTATGAATGTGTGCACTCACAGTTAAGGCACTTTGGATAAAAGCACTCACCAAATGGCGTATCCTTTTTGAAACTAAAAATACTTTTGTGACAACAACGGCTCCTAATAAAGTGGGCAGCATATTTCATTTTACTTTGGATGCCTGAGACCGAAGAAGTTATTTGCAGACAACCTTGTTTTATAATCCATGCGGTTTTCGGTTCAGTCACTGAATGTTCCATTAGTTAAGACTCGTGTGGTCTCCGTGGAGATGGGAATCAGATTGTAATTAAATCACGCCCTCCTTGCTTTTCGGACTTGCATTGCTGTCATATCTGCAAAGATTTGGGCAAGTTACAAACTCTCGCCTATTGTGTAGAAATATTGACCAAACGATGGCTCTATAGAGAGGAGTGCTGCTGCCAGACCGTCTCCTTGGCAGCTATACACTGCTCAACACCTGGGACTCATACCGGTGATCGCATCTTTAGTACCCCACGTCACATCGCTGTAATTCAGAGCGTAAATATCTGTGAAAAACACTTTCAATCCCCTCCCCCCCTTGATTGTTTTGACCATGGATAACAGTGCTTGGCTACCCCACATAACATTATCTACAGCTGTTTGGGGAGTCAGCTCATCTAATGGTAAGTTAGCAACATAACATTATGTTACTTGCGGCTATTCAATTAGAATTAAATTACATAACGTCAATAAATGTGACTAAACATAACGTCAATAAAACATAACTTCATAAACTCGTCCGTAAACATGATTTATGCCTGAGTCACATCATATAGCTTTTCACCGCCAATGGTGGTGAAGACAACAACTCCCATGAACCCACGCTACTTCACGACATCATCAAACTACATATTTTGTTATTGTTTTAATAGAGAGAACCCTAGCGGAAGAAATTACAATATATATCTTTAAACAGACTTCATGTAGGATTTGTACATGCATAATTCACTTTCAATTGCCCATATATAATAACAGGCTGTATTTTAACTGATCTCTGCAAAAATCTCTGTTCTTTCATAACTTCTTAATTTGTATGTTTATTTATGATTATAACTAACATTAGTTTATGATTGTTATTGTCGCACCCCAGTGCTCTTAATGCACAAGCAGGCTACAGTTCACTTACCGGCCAAATGGGCCGTTAATGACAAGGGATTTCTGATTCTTACCCAAAGGGCCTTTAAAGAAGCTTGACGAGCAAAAGAACGCACGTTTCCATCACATGCCTGATAATGATAATAATAAAAATCAAAGTAATAAAATAATATAATAATCAAATGCAGCCCTGTACCTGTTAGGCGCAGGGACCCCGAGTTGTGGATGGCCTCATCCCGTAGCTCCCTCACCTGGACGGTGACCTTGGAGACAGCGTCGGGCCAGATGCCGTCCGTGACGCGTACCTCAAACTCGTAGCTGCCTGGCGGGGCGTTGTCCTTGATGATGAGGAAGCCTGTGCGCTTGTTCAGCATGAAGTAGCTGTGAGGCAAGGAAACACACACAAACAACACACAGTTAGAACTATATTTTTGGACAGTCATGACTCACTATACAGTTTTCATTTTTTTGTTCATCAGTACAAAACGAGACATGGTAATACAAGGTGGTGTTGCGGGTAGGACTTTTGACTTGATGGAAAGGTTGTGGGTTGGATCCCCATGTCCTCATTCGAACTGCCGGCATTCTTTCATCTTATCTGATTTTGATACTAGTCTGAGCTCATTAAAGAAGAATACATGCAAGTATGATATACATATTGAACAAGAAAACATGTACGTTTGATGGGTGGGTGGATGGGTGGCAGTATTCACTTTATAAAGGGAACAATAAGCTTGGCACGATGAATAATTCAAAAATATAAAGTGTGGGACACATCCGATATTTATACAAGCAAAAGGCAATTTTAATCTTTTGCTGAGTTTACTCAACTTCCCATCTTTTCTCCAATGGTACTACCAAAGATGCTGAAGTCCTTTTTCCCCAACAGCCTTTTTTTGGCCAGAATCTCCATAATTTAGTCATTTTAATTCCAGTTAGCTGTGCCACTTCAGTGAAGCAGACGTTGCACAAATTTATAAAAGCAAGCCACAGTGTGCTGAGCAAACACGTCACAGTTTTTTCAATGTAAATTCAAGATGTTTAGCTTACTGCTAGGCACAGTGCCAGATGAAGCTATATCAAAACATTTATTTGATGCAAGCAGTGCAAGGACAGCTACCTGAACTGGAAACACAAAAGGATATGTTCCAATAGTGGCTCTGTAATGATTCTGCTTGCCCTTGCATACAAACTCTCCAGATCTCAGTACGTAGTAAGCTAGAGAAGCATCCCAAAAAGACTGCTAAAGTGGCGCGGGACCAAGGTTACATCAGTGTATCCTACATAGGAAGTGCTTTGAAGAAATGTTTTACTACTTCATTAGAAATCCACCGATAATGCACGTCTGAAGTTTGTGATTTGGCCAGATCATCAATATTGAACGTCACCTTTAATTACACAAGAGCAGCTCAGCTGTCACATTTCCACACTGTGCCCTGTCTCCTGCTTAAACACTAACTGATACCGCTCGTCTCCACAAGGGTATAGCGAACAAGCAACAGGACATACATACCCTGAGGGGGGTAAGGCCACACAGGAAATAAAACCTACACTGTGTTCGGTTTTTAAGGCCACTTTCTCCTCCAAACTTTTGATACAAATAAGTGAATGTCAATCGAGACATCATTAGTGCATATATGGTGCAGTACTGTAAAGACTGACAAGCTGCCCTTAATGAGACTCCCTAGCCCTAGTCTTCCTTACATGCTGAACTTTAAGAAGAGATGAAAAGGGAGAGTAAGTGCAAGGTCGGGAAAGTTTGTTATTTAATAAGTTCACTTTGGTTTGTATTGATGTTCCAGTGATTCTTATATCGCAGCGGTAGAATGTCACCCAACCTGACGTGATTCAGAAAAATCTGTTTTTTTCTGGGACATCTGAGAATGTGTGGGTACGTGTGCGTGTGTGTGTGTGTGGCCCAGGCAAGTGCACGCACACACATACAGACGTATACAGAAAGGGTCGTTGGTGTGCAATGTTCGATGCCTCTGCTTCCGGAAAGCGATCGCAAGAAGATAAGAGACACCGCTTGTCAGGAATCTACTCTCAGTTTCAGCCTAAGACCTGAGGCCTCAGGTGTGATACATCAAGGACACACACACATATACACACATACACACGCACACACACACATGCACACACACAGACACACACACACACACACACACAGAAATGTGTCGGCCTCAGAGGGAGCAGGGAGAATGAAAACAAGTGAAGGAACAGCAGGAGACAAAAAATGAGGAGAACTAAAACCATGGTTACAGAGACTGAGAGGAGGAAAAAGGGAGGAGGAGGCAGGGCGTGTAAAGACGCAACAGAGAACAGCTCTGAAAGAAATAGAAGGAAGCAAAGATGAATCAACAAGAGCCGTAGGAAAGGAGGGACATTTTGAAAATAAGTAGAAATAAGGAAAGATATAGATATAGAAGATAGAATATAGAAGATATATACAGTATATATATATATATGAGTAAAAAATGGAGCAAACAACACAAGCAATGTCAGAGAAAAGACTACTACTAGAACAAGCAATGCTAAGAAATGAACAAATAAAATCAACAAAACACAAAGCACCCAAACAAATGGTTGTACAAAGGATTGTAAATGATTGAAGACTTTAATTAAAAGAACAAATCTCTAACAACAACAGAAAGGATCTGTGAGGACGATAAAGTAAGTTCATATAATGATCAGTAATTGGATCACCCACAGAGAGGAATGTTTGAGCAACAGAGATCAGGTGAGCTACCTTGGCATGTGTCCTTCAACAATGTAGGTCTTGTTGTCCCAGTCATCCGGATCAGGAGAGTAGACCTTCCCCAGCACTGTGGTGGGCATGCGACCTGCAGGCGTAGCAAACACAGTTTATCAGGGTGACCCACTGAACCATATCGACACATCGTGAGCCAATCAACTCATTTATTTGTGTGTGAGAGCTGTGAGTCCTCAGACAGCTGTGTGTCAATTTGCGTAAGGGAAAATGACTACATTATTTTACAATTATTGTATTATATGATATTCAATTAAAGTAATTCACAATATATTAGACTGAATGTTATTATGGTATTGTGTAACATTTGTCATTAATACTGTTTTTAATTATCCAATTAGGAACCATCAGCGTTAAGAAGCTTTGCTAATGAGGCAGTTTTTCCTTATCTTCCTGCGGGAAAGACATCCCATTGTAGTCCTTTCTGTATCAACTGGCAGAGCAAGACATTAACACTGCCAGGATTAGGGGGTTGGATTTCCACTCGGGCCACCCATGCTATGAATGTATGCACTCAAGGTGTTCCGAGATGCTTTGGATAATAGAATATATATGTAATTATATTTACATTACGTCATTTAATTGAACAGTGTCTATAATTTGATTCAGTCCTGGATGGAAGATACAATATCTTTGGCCCTTTATGTAGACTGCCATCATAGATGTTGACCAGTCACTGTGCAATCGTGTAATAATCACTATGTTAATCATGTAGTAATCTTCATGGAATGTCTCCCAAGACAACATGTGTGTGATTACAATGAAAACACAGCCTCAAACACAAAATCACAGGAGAGAACTGTTTAAGTCATCTTCACTATGGAGTTACAGTTAAGTGGACTTTATGCACAACGCAGCAATTTACGGCATTATATAGGAATATATTAACAACTGTATAACGCCATTATATAGTTTATACAATAGTGGATTTTTAACATATTAGATGGAGCCATTTTTGGTTACTTGTGAATCAAAAGTCTAGACATCCACTTGTTAAGAGGCTGCCATATGTTGTGTCACAGAGGAGTAGGAGGTAGAGGAGGAGGAGGAGGAGGAGGAGAAGGAAGAGGAGGATGAAGGACAGTAATTATCAGAAGGAGAGTTACTTTTAGTTCAGGGAGGTACTGGGAGTGTATTGGATAACGTTTTTTTTTTTGAATACCCGATGATTAAGGCTAGATACCGCAGAGATCACAATGACTCATTCTCCCCGGCTGGGCGACACATAGCTCAAGTTTATGGTTTCTGAAGCGCCACAAGGCAAACGGCTTCTTGCGTTGATAGTAACCTTGAAAGCCTGGAGGCATAGCATGTCGTTTTATAATTGTTTTGCTCTGTAGATGTCTTATGTGTCCCCCCTTATTCACAGACGCACGCACGCACTCACACACACACACACACACATACATACACACACACTCAAATACTCACATACACACACATGCACTCACGCACACACACAAATACTCACTCATACACACGCACACGCACAGACGCATAAACACACACACCAATACTCATACACACAAACACACACACACACACACACACAGTTGTTTACAACTTTACCTGTTTTATCCCAGCTTAAAACTGACTTGCTTTTATAACAAATTGCCAGCATTGGTACATTCATTACAGTGGAGTTGCCATGGCTTTTAATGAGGAAGGCTAACAGTCCTAGTTCATTTCTTTAGTAAATTGAGTTGCCCACACAGAAATATATCCTCTCTGAATCATTTCTTCCTTGAATGGGGGAATGGAATTTATAATTTAAATTTCTTGATTCTTGTTTTTTGGGGAGAGTATGAATGGAGACTAAAGTTTCCCTTTCAACGTGTTATCACATCAATAATTTGTACAACAAACAATCCAAATGTTATCACAAATTAAATAACTGAGGTAAAATAATGAAGCTTAGATGCTTGAAGGTAAAAATAGCTTGCAACAACATCCAATGTGTCCACGTGTCCGAGAAGCTTAACCCTCTCTCGGACGCCACAGCCAACCGCTGCCCAGACAGAGCACTACACATCCACAAACACCACGACTTTGTGTCCCTTGGTCGTGACGTCCATGAGTATACTATCAGGCACGGGTATACAAACAGGAGTCACGAAAAGACCGTTATCTGCGTTCGGAAAAGAGCGCAGGGTTCACGTCTTGTGAACGTTCATATCCGGGCATATTGTGACAACATGGCATAGATTACTAGGTTCACGATCATATAAGACATATAACATATTATTATTTAAAAAAGAAAACGTGTCTGGGTTCAATTGCTCTTTAAAATAAAGTACCAACAGCTCTAAACAGTATGTGACCTGATCCTGTGGCACTCCCTGTATTAGAGTTTCTTGACGGTCATAACAAGGCTTAAGGTGTTGCTCCCTATAGAATTGGAACATTTTCATGCTATTGCACGTTAAATTGTTATGTTTTTGTCAATACAGCTGAAATGAAAGAACATTGATTAATTTGTAAAGCTGTGTAAGGTGGTTAAGAGAGTTTCTGCAGGATATTTTAAGCCGTTGTATTGTGGCATATGAGTTGCTGGCTTGCAGTAAGTATCTAGCTATCTTTCATTCACGCTACATTTAATTCCATCTTTCGTTTTTTACTCACTTAAAAACAAAGTGAATGATACTTTTTGAGACTGGATGCACATTTGTGTGCTGGCTACCCTATTGGACAGCCCTGCCCTGATGACAGCGAACAGCTCCTGACCTCTGTGACTGTTGATTACAATCTTCTTCTCTCCAGGCAGGTGGGCGTGGTCGTTCTGGTCACCGATGGTTACCGTCAGCATGCTGGTGACCGTCTTGGCCGGGACCCCGCTGTCGCTCATGACGACGGGGATTAAGAACTCCTTCTGGCGCTCGCGGTCGAACGTCCTCAGGGCCGTGAGCGAGGCCGTGCCGTTGAGGTTGTCCTGGAGGTAGAAGTCGTTGCTATGGCGATAATCGGGCGGGACGGAAAAGTGGAACGGCGGCCCGTTCTGAGAGGAGTCCCGGTCCACCACCTGGATGAGGGTGGATGTTTGGTTCATCTTCACCAGCTGACGGAGGGGGAAGCCATAACAGAGGCATTGTGTCAATGATATGTCTTGTAAGGTGGCATATGTGCATTCAATTACAATTCATATATCATTATCAAATCTCATCAAACAATATGTTTCTGAGAGAGCAAGTCCTATATTGACAATTGCATGTATCTCATCCTTCTTTCCTTAATGACAACATCCAAATTGCCATATTTCCTGTTAATCCATCTATCCATCCATTAAATACATGTATGACTCAGTCCAGCCTACCTGAGGTCCAAAGACATTTTCAAAAACAATGGGAGTGTACACAGCCTCAAACTCTGGCCCGTTATCGTTCACGTCCAACAGTGACAGCTGGACTGTGGCGCTACCCGTCAGAGGAGGGATTCCGTGGTCCGTTGCTATGACGATCAAGTGATGCTGAGATGAGGCCTCGCGATCCAGCGGCCGGGCCACGGTGACTACGCCCGTTTGGTCGATGGCGAACATGCCATCCGGGTCTGACTCATCCAAGAGGCTGTAGGTGAGGTCCCTGTTCTGGCCTGAGTCAGAATCGCTGGCTGCCAGCCGCGCAACACTGGTTCCCATGGCAATATCCTCGGGCAGCGGGCCCAGGGAGAGGAAGTGTGGGATAAAGACGGGGGCATGGTCGTTGTAGTCCTCCACCTCCACCACGCAGTGCAGGAGGCTGGAGAAGTCCAGGTCTTCCACCTGCAACAATGAATTGTCTTAATCCCAGGCATGATGAAGTCACATTTTATTTTATATTTATTTAATTCACTCTGAAATACGTTAACCAAGCATTGAGAAAGCAGTGACTACGCAGTGTATTTCTGTTGTTTGTGATAACTTGGAATTTAGGTTTTTACTTTTTATTAAATCTAACAAAGGAATATTATATATTCCACATCGCTGGCTCACTGTAGATCCTTCTATGCAGCATATTTACATATTTATGATTTTTTTCCATAGAACCAATTCATTCATTCAACCCTAAAGCTACAAATTCCTGATAATACAAATAAAACAACATAGTTCAGCAGATTGTTCAGCATTGTAAGGATAACCTTCTCAGTGGAGGTTGTTTTTCTTAAATTTTTTCGGTTGGTTGTAATTTGTGCTCAGGGTTGTGTGTTCGTACGAGGACAAGCACCTTCAAGGTGAGGTTGAATCTCTGCTCGCTCGGTCGCTCGTAGTCCAGACGCTTCTTCATTCGGAGGCTCCCTCGCTGCTCCTGCCGATGGCTGACCATGTAGAACTTCTGCTCGGGGTCGCCGGCCACCACGCTGAAGGTCAGCTGGGCGTTCTCCCCAGTGTCCCGGTCCACCGCTGAGAGGTCCAGAACCTGGAGAGCAGACACATGCAGAGACTGACACATCCTGTCCTAACTTCTCGCTTCCCTTGTACCATGCTTTATTGTTCTTCTAGTAGTTTGTTTTAATGCTGCTCATTACAACTTACAACTTTATTACAACTGTACTTTATTTGTTGAAGACATATTGGCATTTTATGTGTACGGTATTTATGCATCAAATATTATATTCTGTGTTAGTTCATTTAATAATGTCTTAGTATATTTTATTTTGTTTCTAACATGATAGGGTGTAACCACGGGAACACATCAGAAAGGGGGTGAGCTCTCCAACCTCTGCGTTGATGTCAGCCTTCTCCGAGACCCTGGCCAGACAGGCGTGCTCCGTGAATGTGGGCGCGTGGTCGTTGATGTCCTTGACCCGGATGGTAGCCGTCCCCGTGCCCGTCATCCCGCCTCCATCCCGGGCCTCCACCACCAGCAGGTAGGAGTCCATCTGCTCCCGGTCCAGCCCCGCCATGGCCACGGTGATGGTCCCCGTGGTGCCATTGATGGAGAACATGTCCATGCGGGCGGAGACGCCTCCGCCCACGTCGTCGCCGAAGACGCCGTCGGCGGCGGCGTCCACACAGCCCACGATGCGGTAGGACAGCACGGCGTTGTGGCCCACGGCTGAGTCGTCCTGGTCGGTGGCGGTCATCTCCATCACCAACGTGCCCGCCAGCGAGTTCTCGGCCACGTCACCGTGGCAGCTGGGCGTGCACGTGAAGACGGGCGCGTTGTCGTTGATGTCCCACACGTTGATGATGACGTCGGTGAAGCCCGTCAATCCCTCGCCACCCTCGTCCGTGGCCATGACCACGAAACGCCACACGGTGCGCTCCTCGCGGTCCAGGGTGCGCTGGGCGTAGATCTTACCCGTGCCCTTGTCGATGATGAACTCACTGTCGGCGCCCTGGCCGTGCAGAGAGTAGCGCAGTGCCTCCTGGTTGGCGTCCTTATCTGGGTCGGACGCCGTTACCTTGAAACATCACGGTAGCGGGGCAGGGAGGGAGACAGAGACAGAGACAGAGAGGGGGAGATATTTTGATTGAGTTTTCTTCAAAAAATGTAATTTTAGAAGTGCTGTTGCTTGGGAACAATGTATCCACGTGATGCTCCTCACACCTGCACCGTGAACCGTCTCTATCAACCGTCCAGCAGTTTAAGCTGCCGGATAATCCTACTTACCCCTCCCTCTCTGCCTCACACTGATACCCAGTAACACATCTGCAGCGATCTCACACAGGGAACATGTTTCTTTTTAGCAGGCTAATTTCACTGCCAATATGGGTGCCAAAATAGAGCCTTTTTGCACCTTTTCATGTTTGGAGATGAAGAGGTTGACAGTATTGGTACATTTGCTTCAAATTAACTGAAAGTCATGTTTTTTCGCTTTTAAACTGTCATCGCTCAGCAGGGAAACAGGGCATAATGTCAGCTTTTGTAATGGAGACGGGATAGGTGCAAAACAGACAGCAAAACATGGCCAGCGAATAAAAAAAGATGAACACACATTATTAAATTGAAAACATAGTTGCGTGCTTCAATTTATTCTTTTTGTGTGATGGAGATCACTTGTTTTGGATTCATATCTGTCACTGTTAACAGCACCTTTCAACAGCTGTACATCAACACTTCTCATTACCCATTGTTCCCTGCCTGAGCAGGTGAACCAATGTGTCTTTTTCAATTAAAGTGGGATAATTCCCAGCCAGTTCAGATTGCATGTTGAAAAAAAATATTAAAAGAAAACACTAGCTATAAGAAACAACAGGAACTTCTAATTTGATAGCAATTCTTGGCAGCTCCGGCACTTTTCATAGGATGGGGAAAGGGGTAGACTGTAAACTTAAACCTCTACAAACTTTTTAACAAGAATGATGTAGCAGAGGGTTGGGGAGAAACCCAAAGAGATACCCTATAACAGATTGGAAGTATGGATTCATCCTTGTTTTTCCTTACTCTTCGAGAAGTGGGAAAGAAAAAAAACTATCTTGCAGACACCGGGCTAAGCGACGAAGGATCCCTATTGGTTGGATCAGATCAGCTTTACATTGACTTATTCTGCCCTTTCTAAGAGATGATTATTGGAATTGGCAAATGTAACGTTACTATAAATCCACGGGAGCGAAACAAAACCAGCTGCACCCCGTCACTAAGCACAGCATTGCTGGGACTCCTCGCCATGGAGGACCGAGTGTTCCACAGGACTTCATCGCTTTAATATCAGAGTAGTTGAACTGCTATCAATTTTTCATCAGGATGAAAATCCATCTCATCAGGCTACACCTGAACCGCGCTTGCGATGGCAAAATTGGAAGTACATCTCTGGGTTCAACTCATGTGTCTTGTTTTGGTTTAGGGCTGCTGATGGGTGGTTGTTTGTAACTATTTATAACAACTGGTTTTAGCAGTTCTGTATGGTTGATTTTCATCAAGCTGTTTTGAATCCAAGCGCTTATATGAATGTACTAATTAAGTGCTAAGTCTCTGTATAACTATGACTTTAGTAATAGTACAGGATTGTATATGGGGTGTGTTTTTTTGCAGTACCCAATATGCATATGTGTATTATTCCGGTGCATGCTATGTCTGTAGTAATAATATGCTACATACATACATATGTAGCACAGAGCATATTGAGCCATACTTAACACCTCATACATACTAATTGCATTGGAAGTTGATGATGCATAGTTTTAAACAACTAAGTACTGGTTTGTACCACAGAGTGACGAAAAGTATTTCTGCCTAAGTCAGGTTTACCGCATGCGTTTCAAAAGTGTTGGGGTGCGCACGTTGGATTTGCTTTAACCCATGCAGGGCTCTAGAAACCCCTCAGACCCTTCTGCAACGCACGGTTGCAAGTTCTTGTGATCTGCTACGCCGCTTCACAACCAGCACGTCCATGAAAGCAGCGGGCCAGGCGAGGCATACCTGCAGCACGAAGACCGGGGAGCCGTCCAGCTCCTCGGTGACGCTGCCGTAGTATTCGTTGACGGTGAACACGGGCGCCTCGTCGTTCTTGTTGACCACGCTCACCTCCACCGTGGTGGAGTCCTCCCACTTGCCGTCCGATGCCACCACGTGCAGCTGGTACCTGCACAGCCCAGGGCCGATGCGGTATTAGAGCTTTCGCACATAAATATGCAACATGAATGTGTAGTTGTGGGAGCGATGGGGGGGTGTATAATGAGAGGATCGGGTGTTTTTTTGGGTTGTTTATTATTGATATAGTTAGTATTCACTTTGGACATACATCAATTAGGCCTATGATCTAAA
>OOFG01000957.1:0-11856 GCA_900323295.1 Molva molva | reverse complement strand
CGCTGCTCCTTCGCGTAGAAAGGAGTCAGTAGAGGTGGTTTGGGCATCTGGTAAGGATGCCCCCTGAGCGCCTCCCTAGGGAGGTGTTTCAGGCACGTCCAGTGGGGAGGAGGCCTCGGGGACCCAGGACTAGGTGGAGAGATTATATCTCAACACTGGCCTGGGAACGCCTCGGGATCCCCCCGTCAGAGCTGGTCAATGTGGCCCAGGAAAAGGAAGTCTGGGGTCCCCTGCTAGAGCTGCTGCCCCCACGACCCGACCCCGGATAAGCGGTTGATGATGAATGAATGAATGAATGAATTTCTCCCATACTACCAGCAGAGCTAATCAAACGTGGCCAAGTAAGATTTAAGTGGCCAAACAGATTGTGTTTAAGGTTTATTCGATCGGCAATGCTGTCTCTCTTCTTAAAACTTTAGATTTTTAGATTTTATTTTGTCATACCAAAGGTGGTGGACGGTTACTTTTCTAATGAATGCCAGACAATTCAATGTGTGATTTATTCAGATGGACTATATATGCCTTCAACCTTTGCTCATCTGGGTTCCTACCAGTCTAAACAAATACAGAGATTGATATAATCTGTTGGCAAATTCTTGCCTAGAGTACTCAGGTGATGAAGGCTGTACCTTCTCTCTTGATTTTAATATGAAAAGTCAGTTAATTCTCATATGTTATTGTCTGGCATGTATCAGCATCACCTTTCGATATTCACATACCCGATGCTCAGTTTTCCACAGAATGGTGGATTAAGTAACAAATCAGTTTTAGTATGAATGTTTCCCATTAAAATCATCTCTCATCTTCTTATGTGACATTTATGAGATCTTTATTCATTTCCGATGACTAATTATGGTAATGACGACCAGGGAGTTGACCTTTGTTTTGACTGATCGTAAGTCCTCAGTAAATTTCTCCCTTAGATCCTGTATTTTTCCAAACACTGGATCAGTTAAGATTTTCACTTGTCTCTCAATGAAATTGTTAATGTCAATGAATGTAGCCCTCTGGCTGCACCTCTCCTGCAGCTCACAGGCTACAGTTCTCCACTTGTCTCTTAGTTTGTAAGGCAACTTCCTTATGATGGTCTGCAAATTGGCTGGCATGTTTAGCTCATGCACCTCTTCCATGGCGTTAGAACAGCCTCTGAGGAAAAAGCTGTAGTCTTGAAGAGCTTTCACATCTTCTGTTTTGATGAGAGGCCATGAAAGAGCCCTTTCCATATATGCAGATGCAACTTTCTGCTAATTTGCAAACTGCCTTGGATGACCCTTAGTGTACTGCTCCAGGAAATAGAGTCGGTCACTGTAGCTCTCAGTTTTTCTTTCAGCACCGTTCTCAAAAGCTTTCATAAATGCATGATATTTTAATGGATCCCAACAGAAATTGAGATCTCTCTTTTTGGCAAAGACGAGAGGCATTGCTGTTGGATCATAAGTGTAGTTATTTCATTTTGCTTTCTGATAATTCCCCACATTATGTTTTGATACTCATTTTCTGATCCAAAATTTGCATTCAAAGCAGCTCCATATTGAATTGGTGTGTTGTCTTTAGCATTGCGTTATGACGAATGTTGCTTGGGTCCATGAAGGGAAATAGGCTCAGAATGAATGAACAGAGGGGTTTTCTCCTGAGGACTTGTCCTTGGACCCAAGTAGTCATGTTTAATTTCCTTTTGCCTTGTCGTCATTTGTGGAATAAATTAATTGGCATTAGCACTGCAAGCTTGTAGGTTTGATTTTCCTTTTTCTAAATAAGAGTTGTTAAAAAATAATAGTTGTTGTCTAAAATCACCTTGTTATGGAATTTTTTCCACTTAGGATGCTCCGAGATCGTAACACATCCAATTTAGCCGTGTGTGTGCTGCAATTTCCTCATCCAATTGAAGCTGCTCCTTCCTTTTCCTTAGCCGTTCCTCCGCTTCTTCCAGTTCATGTTTGTCCTTTAATAATTTCTGTCTTGCCATTAATGCTGCCAAGTCATCCTCTGTTTTAAGACGTACAGAAGAAGAAGTAGAAGCAGTAGACTTTCCTCCAATAGCAGAGTTTTGTGCCCTGGTTGTTCTGCTTCCCTTATTTGACACGCTGTCGCCTAGTTGTATCTCATCTTTCATATCATCCGTCATGATCAAGGATACAGCCTGCGTTGTTAGTTGAGGTTCATCCATTATTGGAAAGTAAAGCACTCCTTCAGTTATTGCAGATGGATCCTTGTGGAGCAATTCCTCAGATCACTCAACCACTGTTTAACAACCTCTTTAAATGTGTTACTGTATTCCACAATGCTGGCAAGCCATTAATTTTGTTTACTTTGTTTATCCTCTGGGAGTAAAGGAATCAACATATTATGTGTCATGGTGGCATTTTCACAAAGTTTAATTAAACTCTCCAAATGGGGTTGCACATGTGAGGTATTTTCCTTTCTTTTCATAAGTGTATTCACAATGATTTTGCGTTCCCGCTGAATTTTTTAGATTTGATTCACCAAGGCCTTGGCGGTGAGTTTAGTTTCTCTTTTCCTACACTCCATATTTTCCTCTTTTATTTGCTTTATTTGCTTTATTTCCTTTCCGATTTTATTTTAGTACATTGTTTGTGCATTTAAACTCATCCACGGACCGAAAGGAAACTCATCCGACACAAATCCCTTTCCCACATCTGCAGCTCAGTGGCCTTCGATGAGGCACAGCGGGGATTCTCAATCTGACATGTGCTGGAAATAGTTTGAACTGTATTGACAACGCAACTCAGAATAAACTTATTTTATTACAATAAAGGGCAAAAATAGTATAAAATAAATATAGTCTCTGCAGAGAGGCCACACAACACGACAAGCATACAAAGGTTGAAGCGCTGTAGTGAGCCTGAACAGTGGGCACACTCCAGTGTTATAGCAGGAAAACGTCCTTGAGGGCACAGCTGCAGATAGGGATGCCACAACTCCTTTCGGCCATCTCAGGAGGTAGCTCGTGGTATTGCTGCATCTGAGGCAGCTGAGGCTGTCTCAGTTCCCCTCAAGGGCGATAAGCGCGGTACAAACAGTGAAATGGTTGCTATAGATAATAACTAAGCGTCTCACAGTGTCTTAGTGTCTTGCGAACAACATGTCTTATGGAAATTTCCATTACATGACGTGATTAAAATCCCCCGATTTTGCGATGAATGCATCAGGGTGTTGTGTCTGCATTCTCGCGATAGCCTCATGGATGATTTCACATGCCAATACAGCCCCTGCACGCGGTGGAATGTAAACAACAATGGCGACGATGGGAGAGAACTCCCTTGGTACAAATTGAGTTCTAAGACCTAATGCCAAAAGTTCATTGTCCTGACAGAAGATCTTCTCCTTCAAAGTAATACGACTGGGGTTACGCCATATATTGTTTACAACAAAACAAATCCCCCACCTTATCTCTTTCCACTCGCTGTCGCATCGATATTCTGCACAATCAGTGCACATGCAAATCAAATGTATTTGACTGCTGATAAGGGATCTGGTTGCAGATCAAAAGACAGCCACGGCAGTGGAAAAATAAGGGTAAAACATGTCTCTGGTTTTTTGCCATAATATTTAGTTATCCTGTGTAAGTATGTGTATCTGTAGTATTGTGTTCTATAGTGTACCCGGAATTATGCTTTCTGCCTAACTTCTGTACCCCTGACATGGTCACTTGTTCAGGAGTGATCAAATGTTGCTGCTGCGGTTTTAAATTGTTGACCTAAATAAAGAATTTAAATGTGTGTGTGTGTGTATAGAGAGAGAGAGACAATACACATAAATATATACTTACAACTCTCCAACTGCATTTTGCAGAGCTGTGTATCCATTGGGAACAGCATTAGATCCAGAGGACAAGAGAGTGTTACAGACAACCTAGACACACACACATTCGATTGCATCAGTATTTTCTTTTATATCGCTTATAACCCACCCCATTTTATAGACATGATTCTAATTGATGCTACCTTATATATATATGTATGCCTTAACTGCATTGTATTCCAATGATATTTAGGATTTTTGTGAGTGTGTGTGTATGTTTGCTTCTGTTTTTAAGTAAAAATGAGCTGTACTTCCATAAATAGTTTTCTGTGCGACTATTCATACCTCATACTAATTAAAACGTCTCCATTTCTGAATATAAATAGAAGTATGTTGTCTTGAGTAACATCATGGAAGTTGGCATGTTTCTCGTTAGCAAAGAAAAGATCTGGCTTCCACAAACACTGAAACATCTTGGGATCAACAGTTAAGGCTTCACTCTTGAAGTCCGTTGGAAGACGCAACCGGGGATCATTCCACCTCTGACGGAGAAATATATTCACTCTATAGTCCTGGAAATTTAAACAGACGGAGGCAAAGTTTAATAAGACAGACAGACATGTGTGACTGATTGAGTTTGAGTGTGTGTGCAAGAATAGAGGGTGAGATATTTACCATGGTGGTTTCCTGAATTGAGCCAAAGCTGTTTATAAAGATGTTCACTCTGGATTCTACTGGGATGCCTAACAGAAACACATGAACAAACTGATACATTCTCTTTGAACAATTTATGTTACTGTTAGTATGGAACAATATATATGGTTGGATATGCAGTTGAAAAGCCTAGTATTATCGTCCCTATTGTTATGCATATTTCCTTTTATATGCATCATTTCATCATTTAAAAAAAATGCAAGCCTTTTAAAATAGCACTTCATAATCAGCTATTGTAAATAATGCACAAATATCGAGCAATAGGGCACTTCATGTGCATTACAATCAGTTCAGCATTATATTCAGTTATCCCCTATACTAAAAAGATTAGAGACGAATAAGACATGCTTATTGTAGTAGGTATATACATTTACATACATTGTGTCACATTGTGTCAAAGCAAATTAGAAAAAACATATATACATATAGTCTCAAGAAGATGTACGGACATAGGGGACATTAGCGCCACATTTGCCATAGCTGGCAGTAATTTGCAGAAGGCCACAATATCAGAGAGCAGCTTATCATTAACATTAGGGATGCATAGAGCAGGTTTTTTTAAGGCCGATACGATCACCAATTTCTTTAATAGTGAAATATATATTAATGTGACTTTTCTGATGATAATCATTGTGAAAACCTAAAAATGTAATCTTTTTTACATTTTTGTAATCCTAAAAATGTAAAAAAATTCAAATTTCAGTCAACCAAGAATTGATTTGGTTGACTACAGCCCTAGTATGCAGCTTGTCTTGGCCAGGTCTCTCTTGCAAAAGAGGTCTGCGTGAGACCTACTTGGTTAAAGAAAGGTAAATAAAAAGATAGTTATTGCTCCTTGAAGCGCTCCAGGATCTCTGCATATTTATTCATTGCATTCGTTACCCTCTCAAAAGCAGTTCCATTTCCTCGTGTCCAAACAACAATTCTCCCTTGCGTCCATCTTGTGATTTTGACATGATCATAATGTAGTAAGAAGTTGTGCTGAGACAAGATGAATGTCATCTTTGCTGGTGACTGTTTGTTACTTTCTACGTTTGTTTGTGAAGTTGCTGACCCTTGAGGGAGTTAAGTGCTCACAGGTTTTTTTATGGGCTCTTGAGAATGCTATATTTGCGTGATGTGTTGGGATTATACATCCATGGTTGTGATATCTAGTTGCTGTTTTAAATTATGTTGTGGCAGAGGCTTTCGCAGTAGCAGTCACATGTCATATTGCTAAAGAAGTCTTTTTTTATAAGCATACGCTATTCTCTGTTGGTTGTGCCTCTGAGTGAGTCTCTGCACTTGGGTCCCATTAACACCATCCTCCTCAACTATTTCTCTCAAAAACAACCATGAGATATTTGTACTGGCCTCAAAAGACGCGATCACCAGTATGAGTACCGTGTGTCTAGCGGTGTATACCTGCCCAGGAGCAGCAGCACTCCTCTCTATAGAGCCATTGTTTAGGTAATATTTCTACACAATAGGCGAACTACAAAGTACCCTTCCCTAAACAATAGTCTAACTAAAATGCAATTAAACCGGAGACATCTCATGTTTCAAAATGTTCCCAATGGATAGAAATCGCTGTTTAGAAGCGTATCCCACTAGCTCTACAACAGTAAAGAGCAGGTAAAGAACTGAGTGGCCAGTGGGTGTAACGCCCATAGGCTGTAAAATACAGTTGAAACTGACTTAACATAGACTGTTTATAATACAGATTCAACTGACTTTCCATATATGTACATTGGTGAAAACTTTCGCTGACTTTGTTTACACCAAAAAAAATGCATACAAAACAAATATACTCGTTTAGTACTCATTGAGATTTCGACCGTGTATTCAATTAGAGTTTTGGGGTATTTCTGGCATCTCTCATTCTGATCCCTGAACTTCGGATTTATTCTATTATTGATTTCGGCCAGCCGTCTTTTCTGTGGGGAGCGAATCAATGTGTTGTGCGCAGCTCTACATTGAATTAGGATTATACCTATTTAAAAAAAAAATGAATGCATGGGAAACACTATTGATCGCGGATGGCGTCATTCTCTCGGACGGATAATTTTTTTAAATAAAATTACCCGCCTAAGTAAAGTCTTTGTTTGGGAAACACTTGATTGGCTGGCATGAGCTACTCGTTAAAGTAGCACATCAAAGTAAGCTAGATGGCTATTGAAGATAGCTATATAATATCAATATATCATATCAATAAATGAGGTCTCTTCACTGTTTTTGCCGATTTCCCCGGAAATGAGGGGTTAAAGGTAATATAAAGCCATTGACATGCTACCATGCTACCAATAACGGATAATACTACAGATTTCTCTGGGTTTGAACATTGTTGGAAACAATTTGGATAATGTCTAACATATGTTGTTTTTAGATATTTTAATGTTACATATTATACCTTTAAATGTTAAGTTAAAGTCTACTTTTGTATTTGGTAATTTATGAACTGTAAAATGTTACAGTCAGTTTCTCAGGAAACAATTTATAGAAAAATTCTTTCTCTTTGAGTTATTGTAGTTTGAAATTCTGCTGCTTGCACTTGCCGACGATTCCTACACACTCCACTGTAGCGAGCCCTTGCCAACGGTCACCACGTCGGCCTCCCTTGCCAACGGTCACCACGTCGGCCTACTCCGCTGTGGTGTCGGCGTTTGCTATTTAAAGACTGAGATGTAAATGGTCTGTTTTCAAAACACATCTTTTTTGAAATACCCCATCTGTTTTGTTCAACACCCAATGAAAAAGGCATATATCGAACATCAAACTTATTGATACTTGTACTTAATCAAGCGCAGCCAGCGGGTAATAAAACGTTTTGTTACCATTAACTTCTGCGGTCACATTAGCGACTTCAGCATTGTAATCAATAAACGGCATTGTATTGCATTTTTCCTTGTAAAGCCTGATAATGGAATGATAAAACTCGATTTCAAGAGGTGAATGTGTTGGTTTGTTGTTTTGTATGTTAATGTAACGTAGCTAATGTTTGGGGGTAGTGTCACCCTAATATCACTGACTTGAGGCTAGCTTTGGTTAACGTTATGATTTATGAACTTGGCTTTCGTGGTTTGGTTGTTCATTATTGAACCTGTCTATGTAACTTTTTAACAATATCAACGATATCTATACTATCACAATAAGTAAGCTACATCTTACGTTGGGCATTCAAAAAGTAATTCTATATAACTTTTAAACAAACAAGTATTCACATAAAACCTAATCTAGATTATTTTAGGACCACAGGATCATGTCATAGTTAATTGTTGGGAGTTGTGTCATGTATTCCTATATGTATTATCCTCAAATGACCTTGTGTGCCGGTTAATTTCCACTCTGCTGTGTATGGGACCATTTTCTTCATGATATTGCTGCCTGTGCAAGGGCAGTTTGACCCCACTCCTATCTGTTAGATACCCTTCTCTCTTAAAGGGCTTGATCTTCCCCTGCTGCTCTCTGTTCATTGGCCACAGATAAGCGCCAACGTGCTCTAGCTTTGAAGACATTTTCTGTCCTTATTAGTTGTATTTCCTCTCGGTCTCTCTCATGAAAAATGTGATCATCATGTACGGTCATAATACTTTTAATGCTTGTTCACTCAGTACATTCTATCTATGTTAAAAAGATTATTCTTATTTCTTTTACACCTTACCTGCTCCTAAGATGCAGCCAATACATCAAAGACTATTAAGAGTCATTCTGACATATTTGGGTTGGACATGTGTTGTTTCTATTTCACACAAACTGTATCTTTGTATTTTAAACTGTATATATGCTTTATGTATCTCAATAAACCTTGATCACTTTGTGTGATACTGCCTTCCATCACATTGATTCCTGGACCCACTTTGCTTGCAGAGACAACCATAGACCAGAGCACTCAGCCACATTAGATGACAGCTTGACACTGCGCATGTAAAGCTGTCATGGGATACGCCCCTATTTTGGTCGTATCCCATCCCCTCAAAATTGGGCTTATAGTGCATTTATAGATTTTCCAATAACTTTTGAAAAATAAGAAATATACACATCCAACCTCCCCTAGTTATATATGCCTTCTTTTTATACAGAGAAGATTTTAATCAAAGTCATATGATGTGAGATCTAATATGTGCATTAGCTTAACGGCCTATAGTTTCATTACATTTCAACGCCATCTCCACTACCCCCCAAAAGGAGGACAACTTTATTTATGCCCAATAATACCAAATCATTTTTGAATTGCAGCCTATATAGAAATAAGTATGTTAAATATGATTTGTTTTCCTTCATCAAGCCTATTTATTTTATTTTCATTGCAATTGTCTATTTATATGGGAAACTAAGAAACTGTTATTGGCTAATAATTTGAATTTATATTTTAACCCTCGTTTTTCGAATCCCTTATTTTCAAAAAACTGTCCTCGTAAAAATGTGGTCTGTATCATTTATTGCGTTGAAATTGCGGGAAGGGAACACCGCATCCAAGTTCTTTGAATACTCCATCAATAGTCACCAACCATACCAGTTTGGGTTAAACGCCCGTGCCGTCGTGCCAAAGAAACCTTTCGGGAAAGCGAAATCTCGGGGCTGAGAAGGTGCATCGTCATTCGAGCCGGAGGTTGGGAAAGGGTCCGGGGCAGTATGTGTGCTATTCGATGCGCCACCGGGCTGCAAGAGAGCCGCACACACTTCACAATGATAGTTTTCCCCCCTACTTCAATATATTCAGCTAGCGCGGCTAACGCACAGCCGTAGATTCTCCGCAGTAGGGATGTAACGACTCACCGATGATTTTAATGTTTACGATGTGAGTGAAGCTGTTGGCCCGAGAATCAATTCATAGATTATGAATTGCTGCTTCTCTAACATTTTCTAGGAATGAATTAGTGTCTTTTTCTAGCTTCTACCTTCCAAAATGAATCTTATGACTGATCTGTAACTAACTGGTCAAGTTTGATGCAGCAACTGATCCACAAATCATCTGCATTTCCAATTAACGTGACCGGAACATCCACGTTCTGTTTCAGACATAAAGACATTTCTTAAAACACAATTAAAGGCGCTATAATCGATGTCGTCGCTCTTACTGAGTCAAAACTCTATATCGGTGATGGCTGTCAGAATTTAGAGCTATTAAACACTTATTTGAACAAATAAATATCAGTCAATCGGTGTATTAAATGAGACAGATTAAAATTAAAAATATCTCACTGCAAGTTAGGGGTTGTTTCTGGGGGAATGTACATTTTGGTCTGAGGATTATTGGTGATAATTTTAAATATGCAGAATTACATTAAGAGCTCTGAACTTATTTATAATGGAAATATAATTTCCATACATTTAAGTGTAATGCTGTTTTGTTATGTATAGAATGTTTTCTGTAATTTCCTTTTACAGACAGCTTACTTGCCAAATGTACCTGCAAATGTTGACTGCTACTTATTATTGAGGTAACTTAAAATGTCATTATTATTAAAAGTACTCATATCAGTACCAGGTATCGTCAAGTACCTAAATCTGAGTACTGAGTACCAGGTATCGTGCATTGCAAAAAAAAACTTAAATTATTACGTTAAATTATTATTATTTACTGTTGCCTGTTCATTGGGGTTGTTGGTCTAGGGCTGTAGTGGTTATTAATAACATGTACATGTTATTAATATTACTGTGAATGCACAATATTTGCCAATACACAATTGATGGATGTAATATGACCTTTTTAGAGCAGTTGTAGCACTGAGGCTCCATGACATAGAGCTGGCAGCAGTGGTAATCCTCAGAATAAAGCAGACAAATATTTTGCATCAAATACAAATTTCTGGCCTTAAAGGTTATCAGATGAATTGGAGACCAGCGCTTGATAAGGTAAAGGGGTCCCTGGCCGCTGTCTGTTAGACAGGCAGCCCACTGCTTCTAACTCCTAGCAAAGGTTTTGATAAATGCAAAGAATGAATTTCACCATAGGGATTAATTACCTTTGAAATTAGGCCTTATTCTTGGGTCGTAACTGACCATTAGGCGATTGAGGATGTTTGATGTAGAATTTGCAGGAACTCCGGCCAACTCTTCTGCGGACAGCTGTCTAAAAATCCAATAATGTGTCATTAATTATAGAAATGGCATTTCAATCATTTTACTTCCTTTACCAAAAATATAAAAATGCAAAACAACAATACCATTACAGAGGGATGTATCCACTACAGAACTACCAAATAAATTCTCAATCAAATTGTCAAAAAGTATCTTCATATACATCTCTCAAAGTAAGCTCATAAACTATTGGAAAGAAAGTAGGGACATGGTCTGAATTTTCAACTGCCTTTGTATTGGATTATGATAAATTACATTTCGATTCTGTAAAGTTATAGCATACTTGTACATGCACAACAACATGCTTCTTGTGTGTGGAGACATTTGTATCTTACTCATGTGGATACTTACGATGGGCACACAACTTGCTTCCCCTTTTTTCCTTTCTTTCCCACTCTTGCACTGGAAAGACTCCAGCAGCACATCAGCAACCACAGCCAACAAACAGGTCTTACCACATGAGCCATGATTCCTGCAACACAGAGACACACAGTTTTTTTAGAGGAATTCTGTCATGTGCTATTGTAATGCACATATATTCTTTTTTTAACCCATGATTGTTTGACTGCGAGAATTTGAGTGTACTCTGACTGATGATTAGACTATTACACTATTTAGGGTATTTAGGGTACAGCCCTACACCACTGCTTGCCTATTTCTCAATAGCATTTCCCCCTCCACTAAACTTTTTTTTGTGGGAAACCCTGTGAAGACTGGTTTTAATTATGTGAACTTGAAGGCAAACATGGACCGCTGGCTAAAACGTATATCTAACGTTCCACTTCTATCACCTGAAGTGGAACCTGCTCGGAAAGAAACACTGGAACCTGAAAGGACTAACGTAAATGCAAACGGCAGTGCCAGTGATGCCAACGTTAACAACATTAACCCTCAGATTCCTCAGACAGGTCACGGTAACGTTACTAAGCAGTCAAAAGGCAAGCTTCAGGCTAACTGGCACAGAATATATCCTTGGCTCGAAACGGTGAAATGAGCTGCTCGATTAGAAGAATTTACACAAGTAGTATCAAAAAACTTTCAAACAAAACAATTTCTCCTAACAATGACAAATAATAACAATGAATTACTAACCAATGACTAAAACACAATTACTACCAATAATATTCCTATGCTCCTATACTGCCGAAAGGGAGGCAGTCATTGCAAAGTGACGTCACAATGTATAAGCCCTATACAGGTTTTTGGATTCAACACAAAAACTAAATAAGATCCGGCCTGTAAGCTCATAATACATATCTGTCAGTATAGTCACCAATTATAGGCAAGATTATGTAACTACATTGCATTCCACATTACGAT
>OOFG01000956.1:0-15593 GCA_900323295.1 Molva molva | reverse complement strand
ACACAGATCTGGTTTTTGCCAAGCAGTGTGAACAGGTATATACTTCATTCATGGCACAAATATTGGTTGTTCTGAGAAAGTGTTCATGGAGGGGAACCTACCTGCAGCCTCACTGGAGAAAACAGCCAGGGCATGCGTGTTGTCCACCCATGTAATTTTCATTCCTCCATCACTGGACGAAACCACGAGAAAAGGGAACATCTTAAACTTACACCGATCTTAACATGGGTTTTATAAATTGGGATAAATAATTAGCTTACAGATAAATACAGCCAACATTGTACATCCTTTTAAGAAGCTACTAGTTTGTTTCTGCATATATCCAAGCTAGGCTAATGGTAACGTTGGACTGGGAACTTGAATGAAGGTTTTGAACCCCCTTACCTGTAATCTGTGAAGGCATCGATCAGGTCATCTGTCTTGAACATGGCCGGGAAGCCGTAGATCTCGATCACATGGCCGAATTCCATAGTATTTATCAACACGTTCTCAAAGACAGAGAAGTCGTTATGGACATACTCAATGACCACCCCATCAGTCTCCTTTAGCCCTGCGTAAATCTGATTCAGACAGATAATACTACTCATTAGAAGTACAATGTCTACACACTAAAACAAACTTCAATGCTTTTATGTCAACTTGTTTATTCTATAAAACCGTTTACGTTTAAAATTGCCAACTGATAACTCAAAGACAACCAATCATTCACTAAAAAGATAATAATGCAACGGGGTGTAACTCTACTGTACCTCATCGGTTAATTTTGTTGTAAACGTGCTCATGTCTTCAGTCAGGCTGGAATCACAGGGGCTGGCCATTTCCTTCCCCCTTTCCTCTTTATCACCCCCTTCGGCCTCTTCCTCCAGCTTCGGCTTTCCCCCCAATCTGCCCTGATCCAGGGACATGTCAGTGAAGTTGGACAGGGTCTGCTCAAAAGAAAAGGACCATATCCAGGGATCAATCTTCGGCACCTCGGGCAGTGCTGCCTTGAAGTCCTCCAATGGGCTGTTGAAATCACCGCCATGGGCACAGTTGTGGGCCGTACTGGAGACATGAGAGGCCATCGCGGCCCCGGCTGTGTCAGTCAAAGGTTGGGATTCTGATGTGGTACTGCAGGAGGTCCAGCTGGGCGGCTCCGGACCTCTGGCAGGTGCTGGTGGGTGTTGTGGGAAGGACGATCGCTGTCGGGCTGCTTGGGGCGTATAGAGAGCCCTGTCGGGTCGCTTGGAGGCTCTGGTTCGTCCCAGGCCACGAAATCTGGGCGTGGGATTAACATGGGTTATGTCCGTGTGTCCTCTGTTCCTTGACGTTAGAGCTGCCTCACCCACAGAACAGCTGGGGTTATTCTCTGGGTCACTAGCATCTTCTACATGGCCCCTATAGAGTTCACGGTGAAAACACAGAATTAGACAAATTCGATTTAAATGGATCCATAGAGTTCAGAAACTGTATTTAAACCAAAAAGCCAAATGGAAATTAGTACATATTTTGTCGAAACTACAACATAACATAATAGTGAAACAAACACATTTACTGAGTACGTTAGCATTTGAATACCGTAGCTCTGAAAAGCACACCACCACCCTACGACTCCAGTCCTCCCCTACTGAGAAGGTGGCCAATTCTGAGTGGGACTCGGTCGTCTTGTGGATCAAAAAGCGTAGTCGGCTTGGCAAAGGTGGAAACACCAAGACACTGACAGAAGAGACAAACAAGCTGTATGTAAACCCGCATTTATATACAGGTCTTATGAACGTATTTCTGTTTCTGCTTTTCATCATTTGATGATATAGCTATGTTTAAATATATGATCGTATGTATGAACTCACCTTTTTCGGTCAAGCCTCTGTTGGTACCCATCAAGTTCATCCAGCACAAGGTGCACAAAGCCACTCTCTTGCTTCGGGAGATAACAGCCATCAAAACTGGGAAACGCCAGGGTAGAGAATTAGTTATCCTAAAGGTAAGGGCAATTATAACGATTTAATAAATGACATACAGCAACGTAAGTTCTTGAACGAAATCACGTTTAACACATCACTATCAGTAAAGCACATGTACATAGTTCTGTAGTTGTAAGGTTATATGATATGGACCGTACAAGTTAAGAAAACAGAGCGCTTTGCTGACTGACAGGCAAACCGGACTTCTTCTAGTTTTATATTGAATGAAAAGCATCGAGGGCGCTACCTATTGGGCAGAAAGTGGTACAACATGATGGACTGCATCATGTTGTGATGCAGTCCACATGTTCACTTTAGACTTTGGGTGTATGGCTAGAAGTAGTAACCATAGTTTGGCGTAAAGTAAGAAACCTTCTAGAGCCAGTGAACCCACAGTTTCAGCTGGAATTCAACACTTTGAGATTTAAAGAAATGCGTTTTTGGCTGAGAGTTATAGGGAGTAAGACTAAGCCTAACCCTCTCTCGGACGCGGACATCAAAATCAACGGCTTTCCACAACAAGCTCCTCACATCCGCATTCACATACACCGTGTCGTTATACTGTGTCTAAGTGTCCGAGAATCGTAACCCTCTCTCGGTCAACCACTACCCAGGCAGAGCGCCACACACCCACAAGCACCTTGCCGCCATCGCCCCTTCGTCGTGACGTCGATGAGTATACTTTAAGGGACCTCGGCGTCACGAAAATACCGTTACCTTGAACGTTCACGTGTTTTGGGGAGACTGGCAAAAACATAGGATTGTACACCTGTTTTACTAAAATATGACTTATTTTAGTAACTGACAAAATGGCTTAGATTACTATGTTCACGATCTTCTAAGAAATATTACGTTTAAAGCAAAACAACTTTGTTTTCACTGGCTCTTTAAGTAGCGTGGAATTTGCTACTGTCGCGGTATCAAATAGCGGCCCAGAAGGCCGTACCTACCCTAAATAATCTCGCCAACAAGTAACGTTACACAGCATGGATGGTACATCTTGGTATGAGTGATTCACCTGAGTGCTAACAGGTTGTTGAATGCGGTACCACCACGTAATGGGCATATCTGGTATGGCAACCTTCTCTACTTTAGATTTGATGTGCATTATGCATTTACTGCTTAAATGGTAACCGGCATCTCGACACACCTAACATTTATATTATATTGCCACCATTCATTTTGTCTTTTCATTTACCAATTTGCAAGCATATTGGCCACACGCCCTTAATTTCCAACTCATCTTGAGAGTACCCAATTCATCTGGCAGAAAGTATGAAATCCTCAATCATGTATAAGAGACCCACAAGTTTACTGATTGGTCTGGTCACCCCACAACTGCAATTAGTGAAAAAGCAAGACAAACGGGATTAGTCTTTTGACTACAGAACGCCACCATCCTGAGTTAACCAATAATGAGGTGGCGTAAACTAGTTTCTTTCCAATAGTGAAAGTCGAACAAAGAATGAGCAACTAAAGCAGCAACATTTGACAATGTTTTATTGAGTCAGGGTGGTGATTGATACATCCGATCGCTGTATTTGTCTAGTCGAACAGACCGAAGCCCATGTCATCATCGGATTCCTCAGACTCATCCTTCGCCTCCTCCTTGGCAGGGGCAGCAGCAGCTGGTGCTGCAGCAGCGGCCGCCGCAGCAGGAGCTGCCACAGCCGCAAAGGCAGTAGGATCAGCCAAGTAGGCCTTAACCTTGGAACACAGAACATAGGCAAAGTCAACTACCATTCGAAGTGCAAACCTTGATATTAAAATGTTCACTTTGGAGTCAGTGTCTACTCATCAGGGTCATTATATCACAACTAATGGAACCGTTTTCTGTCTGCAGGGAGAAAGACAGAAAAGTACTTCACAAGCTTTACAGTAACCTAACCTGTAACAGGTGAGCTTAACTTTCCTGGAACCAAACTTGCAACAGGTGAGCACACCATTTTACTGTTTGCCGGGGGAACAACAAGTGAGCCACCACTCAGGCGTCACTGAACGGTCACCTAAACGGCAACATTACCATTAAATAGTATGCTCCATTACCTTCTCTGCCAGGGGGAAGGAGATGTCAGTCTCCACAGCAACTGCAAGGACCCTCTTGTAGCCATTGATAATCGAGTGGGGGATGGAGGCCAGAGTCGGGTAGCCAATCTCCAGACACACACTTGCAATGTTCCTCACACCCTGAGAAGAAAAAACATTTGTAAAAATCACATTGCAGCTTCAAGTGTAGGTTGGGGTGCAGTACCTTTCCTATGAAAGACATGCTACACAACCTAAACAGTTTTATTGTTTGAAACCAAGCGTCCCTGCTTATCTTGGGATGTAGACAAGCAGGGATAGAAGGCAACAAGTTGTTTTGTGCAGGGGGAACGACAGCACAGCACCACACAAGCTGTACTGTAACTTATCCTGCATCCAGTAATAACCATGTAGTTTCATTACTTAATTTACTCAATGGCTAACCACAAGACTATGTAGGCTGAACTGAAGTCTCACCTCCAGGAAGCGGGCGTGCAGGGTTGCCTCCGTGATGTCAAGCACCTCAGGGCTGTAAACACTGCCATTGTCATACACCTGCTGGATGATCAGACCGTACGAGAAGGGCGAGATGTTCAGCATGTTGAGGAGCGTGGCCTCACTGGCACCAACCTTGTCACCGGTCTTGATCAAGCCAACGTCACTCTAGGAATGAGAAACAATGCAAATGTTTAGATTACAGCAAGACCATGGCATATCTCAAAAATACATTCTAGTCACTTATCAATAACTCACCAAGATTTCAATGGTACCCCTGGAGATCTTTGTGGTGATACCCAGAGCCTGGAAGAAGGAAGTCTTCTCTGGGCCCAGACCAGTATTCTGGGCTGGCACAGTCACCTCACAAGGGGCAATGGCTCCGGCACGGGCAGCTGCGGGCACCTGTTTTTAATAATAGACTTATGTCAAAACAAAAACGGTGGCCTTGATAAACGTGGTCTTTTAACTTGTGATAATATTGGAAAAGTTAGTCATACAAGGCTTTTAAGGCATAAGACCAGTATTTTTTGTTCCATTGTAGAATGTTGGCATGCCTCACCTTGTTGGACAACAGCAGATCCCTGACCTCGACCAGATCTTCCTTGGTGAAGACGAAGCCCACGTTTCCCTTGATGTGGGGCAGGAGCCTAAAATAAATAAAGCCATTAGCTACTTGAAGTCATAAAATTTGGTTGCACGTAGAAATAGCCAAGATATTGTCTGAAACCAAGCGTCCCTGCTTATCAGGTGATGTAGACAAGCAGGGATAGAAGGCAACAATTTGCTTTATGCAGGGGGAACGACAGCACAGCACTACACAAGCTGTTCTGTAACTTATCCTGCCAAGTTCAGTCATGTTTAGAGGATAACAAAGTGTCCATGACTGACTTCAACTCACTTCTCCAGGGCTGGGTTGTTTTCCAGGTGTCCACGGATGGCTTTGCGCATCATGGTGTTTTTACCCATGAGCACGACAGCCTTTCCGCGCAGAGACAGACGGATGGTCTGCATTTGCTTGGAGCCAACGTTGTCGGCGCCGACGATGAAACATTTTGGATAGTCATCCAAAAGTTGCTGCCAAAAAAATAGATATATATATATAATGAATATTTTGTTTTGTCAGTTGTAAGATTAAGGGGCACAAAATGGAGGTACACACATATTTCAGTTAACTGGCTACGTAACTGACGGTGACACAACTCCTAAATTTAGGTCTGAACTAGCGTAAACCTCAAGGGACTAACGTTAGGTCTTAGTCGCTTGACGCGACTATCAATGGAAATATAAATCTAATTTGATTGTATTTAAATAGCGATAAAATCACCAATATTGCATTTACACATGACAAACGTTCATTTTTGAGTAACCACGCAATACGTTAACATCCTTTTATGCGCATTAACCAATTTATAGTTTTACGTACGATAATTTTGACGAAGTATCCGGACTTCCATGCGGCCCTGTCTTCCCTGGGCATCTTTGCAGTGCTTCCAAGGATCGCTTAACAGCTGGTTTAAAGACAAGGTTGATATCTGCAATGGAATGGCACATGTTAAGTTATACTTCAGACGCAACAGTCAATTAACATGACGATTGACGTTGGAACAAACGTCCAAGACGTGTAGGCCACGAGCACATGCTTATAGCTTCTATGCTATGCTAGTTAGCGCACAACTATACAGGCGAGAACCGATTAAAAAACTACGGAAACTCTAGCGCATAGGCAGACAAAACGGACGCACCTAGCACCCTAACGTTAGAATATAACAAGTAGAAGTGCGCGATTTTTCTAATGTTGCCATTAAAGTAAATCATGAGACAAATGTAATCGTGATTACCTCGCGATAGGGTCGCGTGAAGAGAGAGGACAATCTCGGAAGCGCCGGGAATATAAGGACCCGACATAACCAATCACGATGCAGTAGTGGGCGTCCTTACACAGTCCATTGGAAGGATAATCTATCAATCATTCACAGTGGCCCTTATTTTAAAATGCAGAAAAACGTTATTCTTAAATGTAGGTAATGAAACATCTTTGCAAATAAAGTTTGTTAACATGGTCTCTACCCACACACTTATTTATGTCAGTGACCCCATTACTCCAGCCAGTAGACTGTAAAGGCCCAGCCCAGTAGGAGACGGTAATACTATCAGCTGGTGGCCCTCCACCTCACAATTAGAAGAAGAATCATGGATTTACAAGATATGAAAAGGGAACACAAAACAGGTAATGTACACAGGGCATAATTTTTCCCTGTATTAAATGAGAAAACACCCAACAGGGACATGCACATATTGCTGTGAAGCGGAGACAGTTACGCATGTTCTAGACTCGGATAATGTAGGGGCTTAACTGGGGAAGGCACAAGACCCCTTACATAGAACACAATGCTATGACAGTTTAAGGTCTTCATGGTCAGCATGCAAATAAGTGATTATAAATGTCATAAACTCATCAAAGAAACAGATGTTGAATGCAAAATTTAGAAGAAGTCTGGCTTTAGCTATATATTTATTTATTTATTTATTTATTTATTTATTTATTTATTTATTTATTTATTGCTAAAGCCAGACTTCTTATATACTCCAGTCCAATTGGTGGCGGTAATGTACGATAAAGCTGATTTGGCAACTGCCAACAAACGACTAGAAGAAGAAACAGCAGGTAGCGGTAATACTGCTAGTATGAAACAGTTGCGACTTACAATCAGAAGAAAATAATGGATTTCAAATATATTTAAAGAGAACCAACAAATCGGTTAATGAATGATGACAATGATCAAGAACGCGACGAGGAGTGATTATCAGTTACCAACGCGTGCGTTGACAAGTCCAATGTTTTGGACTCTGGCGTAATGGCAAACCTCCTCCAACAACTACCTGCAGATGTATTGCTCCACGTGTTCAGATATCTTCCAGCAGCCGACAAGTTCAACGTCCGTGTGTGCTGCAAGTATTTCGACCAACTTGTGAGCCATCGCTCTCTATGGGAAGACTATACCGCGTGTTTCAGTTTCAAAAATGGGCGATACAATCCTCAATTTTGGACAAGTCTTTCTCGCAGAAGAATCAAACGTGCCGTGGTCCAGGGTGGGGTCAAAGAGAAGCACTGGAGACAGCTGGCTTTAACGCTCCCTTCTCTCTCCACACTCGTAGTGGACAATGGGATTCAAGAATGTACTCGCCATCTAAACAAGTTTCCGAAACTGAGGCGTTTGGCGTTAAGGGGTAACAAGCATAATACATCTGATACGATAAAAGGGTTGACAGTGGCGGACGCCGAACTGATGACTCGCATCAGTCTGTGTGATGTGGATTTTCTTTCACCTAAACATTTCCTTGCGTTTCTCTCACAATTCACGAATCTGACATCGCTTGAATATCACTCAGCTGGTGACAAACGAAACCAAGTACAGATGTTTAACTGTATTGTGGCCGGTTTGGCAAAGCTGAAGCACTTGTCTTGGGCCATGAATCCCTATTCCAAATATTTCAGTGTTCCGGAGAAGTGTTTGGGAGAAACTGCCGACTGCTTCTCCAACCAGACACTGACCAGCTTGGAGCTGGTTGTGTACGACGACTCGTGTCTGTCCAATGACACGATGCGTTCATTGACTCGTCTACAGAGTCTTACAGTGGTTTACATGGATTCACACGAAGGACATCTATTGAAAACGTGGCTGAGCCACGTCCCTCACTTATCTACCCTTGTTATTAACGGGGGGCCCCCTCCCCGGGAGTATGTGCGGTCAATTCCCGCAAAGGTGACCAGTCTGACCATGTGTGTCAATCAGTTGACCTCAGCTGACCTGGCTGTCATAGCGTCGCAGGTTCAGGGTCTACTACACCTACAGCTAGACCCATGGCCGTCAGATTGTCACACTGGTCTGATTTTCAAGCTTTTTCCTACTCTGCAAAGTATTAAACTGCGCATTTGGCAGATTGGAGAGAAAAACTTCTTAGACTTGCATCGTTTTCCAAGTATGCAGAGGATCGAGGTTATGGATGCTGCTGGTTTGCCTCGCATCTCCGAGATCAGCCGCCAGCTACAAACGCTTACTAATGACAAGATCAGGATTCTAACATCACGCCACAGAGACCCAAGGGCTTGTTATCATCAAGTGCATTAGACATTTACTTGCTTGGTTGATCAGATAAATCACCGCACATGTTTTCAAAAGCAATGTTTTACTCGGGGTGGGTTAGTATTACAATAACCCCCAAAACATGAATTGTACATTGATCATTGTGGGCCGATTAAAAAGGAAAAATACAGAACAAACAGGCCTACTTACAGAAATAACAATTTATTATCAATCACATGAATTCAAACACATTGCCAGGCTATGAAATGTTCTTTATCAACAGAAAACAAAATAATTGTGGCACTTAAAAAGGGTACATATCACATTAATTTGTCAATTAGCATAGGGGGACTCTAAAGAGCTGAGATACTCATGGCAAAATCATTGGATCTATAAGGCAATCGTAACCCTAACCTTGCCATGAAGATGGGCAGAAATACATTTTCTTAGGGGCATAGTTCAAACATTGAAAGGGTTTAATATCCTATAGCCCCGGGCTTGTGGTTCTATACGGTAAGCCTATAACAGAACCACATCAAATGTATATGGCTCAATATACAGTATATTACCTAGTGTGTCCAGTAATGGTGTTGCAAGACTATTTGGAAATCAGCATTAGTGCACTAAAGCAAATCGTTTTTTCCAGAGTTCAACCCATAAAGACTCAACCACAAGAAACACTGACATTTCCACAGTGTACAAGACATTGCATTGGCATACAAAAATTGGCACAAGCATTAATATTGTTTTAAAAAACACCATGTATCGTGTGTACTATAAATCTTACAAATGTATCTGGATAATAAAGACTGCATGAACGTCCGTGAAAAGTTAAAGATCACCAGATAATGTAATCAAGGTTATATTCAGAGACTGAACATGTAAAAAGCCACTTGTCAAATAAACAGTATAATCAATACTCACTTAACTAACAACGGCCCTGGTATTCCTGTTTCCCCATTCCGGAGGCAGCTAACCAATACACCATTATAATCGAAGAGGTTAGCATACATCTCAAAAGTATTCGCCTATAACCTAAATATTGAGGGCAGGGTGTCTTAATTCCTCTTGAACACTATCCAATACAAGTGGGTGTGTTTGTATTAGGCGAGAGCCATTGCTAGTTTATAATTATATGCCCATAGAGCCAGCTCTTTGCATATTCCTGGGAGCCTGGAGAAAAATATATATATATTTTTATTCTATCAATGACATGACAGTGATTTCACAACACTATGCATATCCAAGAGTATTATACATTTTCTTTGATTGTTATAGCAACCGGCAGCAAGTGCTGATGAACCCTCACCCCTCAGCGAGACGTGATCCTGCTGATCAATCCTAGAAATGCAGCATGCCATTCAATATAATGCACAACACATTTCAAACTCAGGTTCACGTCATCAAGACATGTACATTTCATTCTTACAGTGCTGAGCTTTGTTCATAGTAGTCAAACATAAAACATTAGATCAATTCTGCTTATTCCTAACATATCACTGGATACTTTGGTTACATTTTTGGACATATGCAGCAGTAAATCAAAGGATATCTTTGAAACATGTTATTTGTATCAAAATTGCACCTAAATTGAAACATTAATAACCATACACCTGTATTGACTTATAACCAATTTTTATCTAATTCCATCATTTTGTAATAGAAAATCTAGTGTGAGTAAGATAACACACACACACACACACACACACACACTGTTTAAAAGTTTAAAGGTGCAAGCAATAGAAGGGACTGTTTGTGAGCAGCCCACTTTGTAAAAGCTCTGGTGCCCATTGGTAGAAAACAGGAACAGAGAGGGGTGACATGAATAACAATGCCTTTAACACTTGGAGACTAAAGAATATGGATAGTTAAGTTCCATAAAAAGACCTGATAGTTTGATCAAACCAAAATCCACCTTGATGGTCTTGGGAGGAAATCTGCAATTGGATGACACAAAATATATTAAAAAAAAGAAATGACAGAAGGAACGACGGAAACCCCAACCAGTGTGTGCATGTATTTAAACATGTTTCTCTATGTATCTCAATATTGCAAATCTCTATCTTATAAGTAGAAAAATACATTAATACATTATCTCAACACGCATAGGCAAAGTATCGGTTATGTAAAACCCTCTACATGTTTTAGAATTATTGAGGTCAAGCCTATGGTCCATGCAATTGACAAGCAACTGTCCCAAACCATCACAAAACCGCTTTGAGCTGGTTTGGTCACATGATGCGGGTTCTTGCCCTGGGGAAAGGGTTAAAAAATAACATTTACAAATCATCGCTCTGCGAAAGTATTATTCACTGCATTTGTTGCAACCACACTCAACAAATACGTGCATACAATTCTGGCATTTCAAAAATCTTTAAAAACATCTGCCTGTAGTCACTGTCAAATGGCAACCAAGACTAATTAGGCAAATTATACTGCCCCTCAACAGCTAGTGTTGAGACCGTCCATCATGGCTTCTACTGATGTTATCCTCTATGGAAATGGCCTTTAAAATCATCAACACCTCTCTCCACTGTATCCCACACACGCATACACGACACACACATCAGTGAATACATAGATGGGCACAGACGGTACATGCAGCAATTAGAAAACAAGAAACGAATGAATGAACCCACACAGGGGCCTGTGGGTAGCTTGTGCAAGCCCCCCCCTCCACCAACAGAAACAGCTTTAGCTGAAGAGTTTGACGAAGCAGCCCTGGCAGTAGGGCTTGTCGTTCTGCTCCTTGAAGGTGCCCTTGTTCAGCTGCTTCAGGCAGAAGGCACACACAAAGTGTTCGGGGTGGAACTTCTTGGCCATGGCCGTGATGCAGCGGCCGGTGATGGGCTTCTGGCAGCCGGAGCAGAGCGAGCCACGCCGCTCGTGGTAGTGGCCCTCGCAGTACGGCTGGCCGTCGTGCTCGAAGAAGCTGCCGTTGATGAACGGCGTGAAGCATTCCTGGGGAACGGCAGGACAATGCAGTGGTTAAGCTGTTGGACTCCCAGGCCGAAAGCCCTACCTGCTCCTGAAGGACTTAATGAGTAATGTATCCAAATTGCACAATAAGTCGCTTTGGATAAATGGTGTTTGCAAAATGAATTTATCAGTTTCACAGAAACCGGAACAGGAAGACATTTCGCTGACTTGACTGTTGAGAAAGAATTTATTTGGTTGACATAATTTCAGAGACCGGTTCAGGCACTTGCCTTTTCTTAGCGGTTTACTACAAGTTATGGGATGGCCATTTGCCCCTCATTTAAGACATGTTATAGACAAAACAGTCAGACATATCTGAATAATAAAAAAAAACATTCGACCCACTGAACAACTCACCCTGCAGACAAAGCATTCTGGGTGCCAGAGAGAGTTGAGGGCGGAGATGTAGTTCTCCAGGATGGCACGAGCACAGCCTCCACATTTAGGAGCGAACATGTCAAAGTAGTCCTTCCTGCAGAACGCCTTGCCATCCTTCTCATGGAAACCTGGAGAACGACAAGGTCACACGTCAACTCCTCTGACTGGCTATTTAACACTGCTGTATAAGGTACAGTCAATGTCAATCTGAACAAACTGCCTAGCATCCATGGAAAAACGTGTTGATGTTGACGATTAAGTGTGCCATCACAGGCCATAGGGGATATCAAATTCCTGAACCACTACAGGATTTGTATCCGTTGTCGTTTTTGTAGAAATATTACTTTTAGAGATTAGGTGCCCGCAACAGGTGGTGTAGGTGTCATGGAGGTGTAGATTATACCTTCAGGCCCGAAAAAGGCGCCACACTGGGCACAGAAGAAGTGCTCTGGGTGCCAGGTCTTGTCCAAAGCAGTCACTACTTTCTGCAAAAATCAAAACATTAACATACATCAAACATCATAAGCAGCTCTCCTGTCTTGACTCCCATCTTTACATTGTAAACAATATTGTTTAACATCTGCATGTTTTCAACACAGTACTTTCTTTTTCAGTTAAACACTATCGACTACGACCAGAAGAGGGCAGGCTAGTTATAGAGAAGCTCTGAGGAGAGAAAATATGGGCAGTTGCTTGCACTGCTGGATCATGTTTTCCAGGCCTCAAACCATTTCTCATGTACCTTGAACAACAACAAACATCACACACAATGTAGGCCTAGATGCCAAAACAATAATGATTCCAGGAAGAAAAGTCGTGCTAGGAAACATTTTCAAACTGAAAACATTTGTTTGTGATCTCTTGTATGCTAGTGCCAACCCTAACATGTTAGCTGTTAACTGGGGGATGAGTTACTCTGCATATAGACTGGGTTGCTGTGCCTGTCTGATATTACTGGAAATATGTGAGAATAATGACTCATGTTGGCTAATCCTTCGAACAAAGTCCAATTCTACTTTCTTACCATCAAATCTTGCTGCGGCTAGCAGTAGCTCAAAGTTAAAACAAGAATGAGCTCATAATTGAGGGAGAAAAAAAATAATTAATCTGCCAAAATCCCCTTTTATTGACCAAAATATTTTGATGGTCCATACGTGAGCCAGTGGGATTTTAATATCCATAAATTAGGCAGTTTTATGAATATTAAAATGACATCATAAATGTCCTTTATTGCATGCACATTTGTCTGACAACATTTCTTACGTCAAGTATGGGCCCGTTGCAGTAATGGCAGCGAGGAGAGAACAGGTTGTGATAGTCCTTCTCACAATAAGGCTGGCCATCTCGCTCAAAGAAGTTTCTAGAACCAATCTCATCCTGACAGTGGGTGCACACAAAGTGCTCAGGGTGCCACGTGCGGCCCATAGCGGTCACCACCTAGTGAAGACAACAACATCATTCAGGTCAACTGTGGTGGGTGGAGGTTCAGTAAGCTAGCTCTATATACATGTAACAGGAGGACTGCATTTGTTTTTTTAATGGAGGAATTACAATTGGAAAAGTCAATGTCAATTTTACATTTCCCTAGACCTTGGTTCAAAATCCAACTAGAGGAAATGTAAAATTGGCGACATGAAACTTACAGGAGCTGTAAATATTACTTTCTTCCATTAAAGTTATCCCGTCATTGAAGTTAAATTAATTTATTGTACGTTGGTTACAATTCAAATGGATATTGCACTGACACAATTGCCTATGATTGAGACAATAATTCTGTCCTATATTATTACAAATAAAAAGGTATAGAAATTATCCCAGTGATATAAACATATGGAACATTTAAGAAAATACATTATTCATACATTTAGTGGCTTTGGCCTTAACAAATGGTAATCACTCAAGAAATATGCAGGACACAGGCCAACACAGCATATCTTAGTAAACTAGGACAAGTTACTGGAGCACCCTCTGGTGCAATATTTCCCAAAACTATCCCACCCAAAAACAGAACACAGGGACAAATTTATATTTTAATATTCTATATACATTTTTATTATTTGATCCTAGATGCTTAATTTGTATACTATGTGTTTGTGTGTATCAGTGGGGGTGTGTCTGCAAACTCTGCACCTGTATTCCTCTCGAGGGGTGTACATCCACCTACCTGGCCTACGATGGGCTTCTTGCAGGCACCACACACCCCCTTGGCCACTGTCTGCACTCCCAGCCTGTTGAGGTCCGACTGCAGGCTGCCCAGCATGTTGTCCAGCTTGTTGGCGGGTTTCGGAGGACCGGTCGGAGAGCTCTTCCCCTGAGACTGAATCTGGAAGATTGCGGCAGGCAATAAAAAAGTAATAATAATCATAATTTTTCTGAATGGTTGGAGAACTGTTTTATAAAAATAAAAAATGTGTTGATTCAATGTGTATTGATTTTTAAATGGATTATCCTGAAATGGACAACGCTTTCTAAACATATTTGGTGCTACGTCTTTCCACAGCTCTTCCATTGTCCATAAAGCCAAATAAACTCAAACATGATATAGAAACCAGATCCTATTGGTGCTTTGCATATCCATCTAAACAACCTGATTACACATTGTGTTGCATGATTGCTGTGGTACAGAGTCCCTCCGGACAACAGGGACTCCACCATCTTCCTTTAGGGAGGACTGTTCAAAACTGAGAGGAGAAAGAAGCTTCTAGTACAAAGACCCAATGTCTGATTCAGGAACAACAAAATATGTTGAGCAAACATATATATCCATCTTCTTTTGGCTTATTGTGAAGTTAAGCTTCACCAAAAATTCTCATTATGGGGAACCTAGAAATCGTCCCTCTCTCCCCTGATTCATCCATCCGCCCTCCCCCCCACACACACACACCTGACAGACACCGTTGGCGCTAGAAGAAATGCATCTTCAAAAACAAGGCCGTTAACCCGGGTACATCTGAATTCCTCGCCATGCTAAAAACAGAAAGATTCTACACCGGCATTCTAGAGTGACACCCCGGTCCTTACCCCCTTACCCTAATGGGACCTGTTGACGGAAGTCCTATGGGAGATGCTAAAACGGTAGCGGTAACCTTGCTGTCATGGGGCGGATTGGGTGTCCAGCCGGGCCTTGGGCCTCACATTCCTGCGCAGGACAGTTAAAGAGCCGCTGGAGCACAGGCGTTACCCCATCCCAACCCTGTAAAGCCCTTAAAGTCTCCCACCTCTCCCCCCTTATCTGATACCACTGCCCCTGGCGCCATTAGAAGTGAAGAGAGAGAGTGGGTGAGAGATAGAGATAGAGAGGGACAAGATGCTCATGTCCAACAGCCTAAATGTCATGTTACCTTGTAACCTGGACTAAGTGGGTCTCGCGCAAACACTAGATTACACGTCGCCACGGCAGGGGGCCAGAAAGTGAGTGTTGCCATGTGATTTATCTCCAGCACAGACAAACAGGAACTGTGAGCGGACTACACACAAAGGCAGAACACTGGCTGAACCACAGTGTATTCAGATGATAATACCACTAAATAAAAATAAAATATCAAAATCCGACGGAGAGAAGAATGAGAGTTTGAATAGAAAAAGGGTGAACAATACAAAGTGGTGGGGGTGGGGGGTGAATGTGTGGTAGTGCCGTGCCTGCATCGGAGGGAAGATAGGGTCGTATTCTGTTTGACAGCTCACG
>OOFG01000953.1:0-15812 GCA_900323295.1 Molva molva | reverse complement strand
GTCCACTGCAGTCAGTATAAACAGTCATTTAGAAAGTAGCGCACACCACTAAATTACTCTTCTCATGCCGTTTTTTTTTTTCGAATGTCGGCTGGTCGTACCATCTGTATGTACGTCCCGGTGATGCTGTATAACGGTATCCATAGCAGCAGCACAGAGCACCGCTGGATGGATCATCTACTCTACCAAGTTGTGAGGATTAACAGCTAGCTTCATCAGGGAGCAAGGTTCTCTTTAATAGGAACATTTTGAGTGAATTAATTTTTGGCAACTTGTCATCTCATGGTATTAGCACTTTCCGCCATTGTTACGTTGTTGTCTAGACAATGGGCTGACTAAGTGGTCTATTTTTGAAACCTGGTGTGCAAACCTCAATAAACCTTCATGGAGTCATCTGTTGAAGTACCATCCACCCTCTCATCCACCCCATCCACCGGCATCCTCCATGTCTTGTCCTAGCGATGACCTGAGAATGACCACTGGCCCTGGCCCTACGGTCAGCAGTCGTCTGCATCTAACCGTAACATCTTCCCCGGTTGCATAGAGTGACACCATGATGGGAGCGGACGCAATGAATTGACTTGTGTCTTACTTCACATGCCCTCATCCTCCACTGCACCCCTATCTATGAGTGTTGTCTGCTCCTGCTCCCACGGTGAGCCTTGAACCTCCTTCCCATCTCTCTCCCCAGATCCCCCAGATCAGCTACGCGTCCACCGCCCCGGAGCTCAGCGACAACAGCCGCTACGAGTTCTTCTCCAGGGTGGTCCCCCCGGACTCCTACCAGGCCCAGGCCATGGTGGACATCGTCAAGGCCATGGGCTGGAACTACGTCTCCACCCTGGCCTCCGAGGGCAACTACGGAGAGAGCGGCGTCGACGCCTTCGTCCAGATATCCAGAGAAACGGGTGGGTTTGTCTGACGTCGTCACCGTCGTCGTCATCATCATCATCATCATCATCATCATCAGCTTCATCTCCATTATCATCGCCACTGGCATTAAAATGTGTATTCATGATGATTCAAGATGGGTTTTGTTTGATTTGTCTATTTGTCAAGGACCCGGCCTGGCCTTTTGTCTGTATACTGAGAGACGTTTTTCAAAACGTTAAAGGTCTTGTTACCATACGATCAATAATTTGTGTGTGATTGTGTGTGCATCTGTTTGTTTATCTGCTTGTGTGTGTGTGTGTCAAACAGGGGGGCTATGTATTGCCCAGTCGATAAAAATCCCCAGAGAGCCCAAACTTGGGGAATTTGATAAACTCATCAAGAGGCTTATGGAGACGTCAAACGCACGCGGAGTGATTATCTTCGCTAATGAGGACGACATCAAGTGAGTGAGAAAGCGAGAAGCACCCGTTATAAAATGAATATGAATGAAAGTGAAGATATAACCGCTAAATGAGCATTTGATCAAGCTGATGTTTATCCATTAGACATTTTCAATGGAACAGTGTTTGTTGTAGTAACATCCTTACGCTAACTGCAACACAAAACCTTCCTAGCAAATAGTAAAGTTATATTCACGATTGAAGTGTAGTTGCTCTTCTCTCTTGTTCCAGGCGGGTGTTGGAGGCGTCCAAAAAGGCCAACCTCACGGGTCACTTTGTGTTTGTGGGCTCGGACAGCTGGGGGGCCAAGAGCTCACCTATCCAAGACCTGGAGGATGTGGCGGAGGGGGCGGTCACCATCCTGCCCAAGAGAGCCTCCATCGATGGTAGGAGGAGAGGGTCCAGAGTAGAAGCACCTGATTACTGACCCTGGTCTAGATGGAGACAATAAAGAAATAAGATCAATATGGGATCTGGTGGCGAGATGATCTGTGACAAAAAAAGCGTATAATGAAAATGATTCTGATGAAAAAGATTAGATGAATCTATGAAACATAATGTTAAATCCCTTACTGCTTTCATGTCATTAGAAACATCAATGTATCTTTTTTTTATCCTGGTAATTGTGGTGCAACTACAAATAAAACTGTGCAGGATAGCCCTACTTCCTGGCTCTGACCTACAGAATTCCCTCTCAATTATCTTCATTGTTCCAGGCTTCGACCAGTACTTCATCTCAAGATCTCTGGAGAACAACAGAAGAAACATCTGGTTTGCAGAGTTTTGGGAGGACGACTTCAAGTGCAAACTGACCCGGCCTGGCGTCAAGTACGACTCTGCTCGGAGGAAATGTACAGGTGGGTACCGCGTCGGCTGGTTCAATCCAGTCGTGCAAAACTGTTTCGGCACAAAGCACATAACCAGCCGTCCATTCCACTCTTAAGCCTCTAGCTGAACTCCCCCAGACTCCACTAGTCAATCCCAGATCAAAATGCACAAGGGAAGAGTAATCAACCCATATAGGAAACCATATCAAACACAGGATCCACTTTTCATATCTGACAATATTTATCCTTCCACATTACACTCAACAGGATCCCAGTTAGCCCAGTGAGTAGATAGATCAAATTGTTTATTTCAGACTCAGAGGAGATCCACAGTAGACACAGACATAATCCCCCCCTACTGTTTCTCCAGGTGAGGAGCGGATCAGCAGGGAGTCCCTTTACGAGCAGGAAGGGAAGGTGCAGTTTGTGATCGACGCGGTGTACGCCATGGCACACGCCATACACAGCATGCACATCGACCTGTGTCCTGGCTACATGGGCATCTGCGACAAGATGGACCCCGTGGAGGGACGTATGCTCCTCCAGTACATCCGCTCCGTCAATTTCAACGGTGAGAAGACATGTTGTTGCTTGGGATGAGACCGCAACACTTACTTACCATTATGAGCAGTAATGTTTTCCATTGAGAGATTTTTTTCTGAAGAAAATGAACACTTCCGAATGCTCCTTGAAATTGTGATGCAAAAAAATAGTTAAATTACCGTTCTGGACCTCAATGTGTTACTAATGGAATATACTCAGCGCTGGAGAAACCACAACAAAACGTTGTTTTTTCATGTATTTTTGCTTTTCAAGAGCGAAAGGCAGGTCAGTTTGAACACGGCACTCTGCGCCAGCCTTCAGAATCTCTGGGCTAATGTACCTCGCCACACTACATACCGCATCCTTTAAATGCACCCCGGTCCCCGGGGGCCCGCATCCCCCCACTCTCTCTCTCGCTCAAACACAACACTCCTCTTTTCATCGTCTTTCATACGAAAATAAAACAAGCCGCTGTCGGGAATGAAAGAAGCTTTCCATGAAAGCCCTCCCATTTACTTTCTTCCTCCTGCCGGCGGACCTTGGCTTGTATGGGTGGCTTTTCAGATTGAATGCCTGCGGGGACGTGGGAGAAACATTCAATCACGTTAGGGCAACAGACCAGAGAGAGTAGTGGAAGAATGTATGCGCCCGCTAAAGAGCACCTTGCACTCAGCTCTGACATGGGAGGAAAACACAAGCTGTCTCGGACCGTGTGTGGGTGTTCTGCACTGAGGGGGTGCAGCATGTCCCTGTTCATATCAGTTAGAAAACTCTTTGGACCGGGGAACAGTGCTGGGACAAGGTGTCGGGTGCAGGGCCTGCATTAGAGATGGTTATGTTTAGGTTTAAGATAAAAATGGTGCCAAGTTAGGCTTTAGATGGCTATGGTGTAGGCAAGAGCTTTTTCTTTTTTGGCCAGAGTGAAAGTCTGCAGTACATCATGGGAAAGCAATGCATCATGGGAGTAATCGCCAGAAAGGCACCTCAAGTGGGCAGGAAAGTCTAGTTCTTAGTGGGTTTGACCCCCCCAATATCCACAGACAACAGTCTACCAAGTTTAGCAAGATTCATGAATGACATGTATCAAGTAAAATAGTCAGTTTAGCTGAAAGTGCCTGCTAAATCACAAAGTACTAAATAAGTGTTCAAACCTTGTGTGTCCGTACAACAGGCAGTGCTGGTACCGGGGTGATGTTCAATGAGAACGGAGACGCTCCGGGACGCTACGACATCTTCCAGTACCAGATCTCCAACGTGACCAACCCGGGCTACCGGGTCATCGGCCAATGGACGAACCACCTACGACTCAATGTAAATACCGCGCCTTTCCTTTGTCCTGCCTATCCTATTAGGTAGGGATGTTTTTGCCTACGGCTGCCATATTTTACCTCACAATCACTGTACCTCCCCGCTTCCTCCTGTGTGATTGAATTTCCCTTGAGAGGATAAATACAGTCTAATCTGATCAACATCGTCTCGTGTTAGGATGGACTGCAATCCTCTCCAGATGGATTGAGCTTCTTATCGTTATTTATGTCCATTCATAATTGAATGCAAGTGGTTGTTTGTGCGTGTTATTGGTTTGTGTGTGTGTATGTGTCTGCACTTGCTTGGGCCTCTCTGTGTGCGTGTCTGCCTGCGCGTGTGTGTGTGTGTGTGTGTGTGTGTGTGTGTGCCTACACATGTGTGTACAAGTCATTGTAAGTAAGTAAATAAGTGAGTAAGCAAAATGTATTTATATAGCAACTTCCACCAACTAAAAGTCACAGAGTGCTTTCCAGAAACACACAGAAAACACAAAGCCAGGAATAAAAACACATTGTGCTACACATACCGTTAAATAACTGCCTGTTGTGCATCCCAGTCGGAGGAGATGCAGTGGAACGGCGGAGACGTGCGGATCCCTGACTCGGTGTGCAGCTTCCCCTGCGAGCCCGGCGAGAGGAAGAAGATGGTGAAGGGCGTGCCGTGCTGCTGGCACTGTGAGCTGTGCGATGGCTACCAGTACCAGCTGGACGAGTTCACCTGCGACACCTGCCCCCTGGACATGAGGCCCCTGAAGAACCGCACGGGCTGCCGGCCCACGCCAATCATCAAGCTGGAGTGGAGCTCGCCGTGGGCCATCATCCCTGTCTTCCTCGCCATCCTGGGCATCCTGGCCACGTCCGGATGCATCATCACCTTCATCCGCTTCAACGACACGCCCATCGTCCGCGCGTCCGGCCGCGAGCTCAGCTACGTCTTGCTCACCGGCATCTTCCTCATCTACCTCATCACCTTCCTGATGATCGCCGAGCCCAGTTCGGGCGTGTGCGCCTCCCGCAGGATGCTGCTGGGCCTGGGCATGTGCATCAGCTACTCGGCCATGCTCACCAAGACCAACCGCATCTACCGTATCTTCGAGCAGGGCAAGAAGTCTGTCTCCCCGCCGAAGTTCATCAGCCCCGGGTCCCAGCTCATTATCACCTTCATACTCATCTCCGTGCAGGTAAGGGTTGGGCGTGTCCGTGTGTGTGTGTTTGTGTGTGCGTGCCCATGTGCGTGTCTGTGTATGTCTATGTGTTTGTTTCGGTACACGGATCATTGTGTGCGCGTTCAACCGCTCGACCGGATACCACGGTTGCACTACGGAACGTCCCAACAAACCATCCCCCCAAAACCCCTGATCTCTCTCTCTGCGCAGGTCCTGGCCGTGTTCATCTGGTTTGGCGTGGAGCCCCCCCACACCATCATCGACTACGAGGAGCAGAAGCCCCCCAACCCCGAGTTCGCCCGTGGGGTGCTCAAGTGCGACATGTCGGACCTGTCCCTCATCCTGTGCCTCAGCTGGAGCATCGTGCTGATGATCACGTGCACGGTGTACGCCATCAAGAGCCGTGGGGTGCCGGAGACCTTCAACGAGGCCAAGCCCATCGGCTTCACCATGTACACCACCTGCATTGTCTGGCTGGCCTTCGTGCCCATCTTCTTCGGAACAGCGCAGTCGACCGAAAAGGTGGGGGCAGTGGTGGAGTCGGCGATGAGTTGGTGTTGCTGGTAGCGATACGCAACATTTCTGATGTGGTGTGCTGAAACTGAATTGGAGTTATCGACTGGAAGTCGCTGCACGTTGGCAGCCTAGCAATCGCAGATGTGGGTTCAAAGCAGATCAATAACTAACCAACACACATACCAACTAACTAGCTAACCAGTTAATTAACTCATGTTACACCAACCTACCAGTTCAAAATCAAACTAACGCAATTGTAAATACGATTTTACTACTCCTACTACTATTTAGTCATTTTAGGAAAGGCTTTTCTCCAAAGTGGCTTATAGTGAATACAGAAACATTTCTTTAAGGAGCAGGGGGTGGCTAGGCATCTTGCCTTGATGGGTTGCTTGGCTTAAAATAAGATATCGTTCCAAAAGTGTCCCTGCATATTTGATATGGCACCGTGCTCACCGACCACCACACTGCATAGCACTGCGCTACATTAAGAATTGTCGACAGTCAGGCAGAAACAGACAGTTAGTTGCTTTTACCTTGTTTAGAAACGCACACACACAACTAAGTCATTTGTCATTCACCAGTCATTCAAATGACTGGATGGGGGCTGGGTGGCACGGTTTGTTCCATCACCCAGATGTATTCCTTGCTTACACGTGAATGTCATGCATATTGTGTATCTAAATCCCACAACTCAGACCAACGGCTTAGAAGCAGTTGGTCTGAGTTGTCTGAACAGACATTATTAAAAGAACCATTTGAAAACCCCAAGTGAACGCCCCATAAAGAAAGCTATTGCTGAAGCTATTACTCCATAAATAAATCTATTACTGTGCTAGGATACCAATGCCCTCTGTGTAAGTGTTCACTGATTCAGATTCAGCTTTGCTGTTAACATACAGAGGTTTGTTGATCTCTCCTTCTTATGAGAGCTCCCTACCATGGTATAGGCTATAGGCTGGCTCTCCTCTAGCCTATACATCTATGGGGCCAGGCGTAATACAGATGTTACATTAAAGGCGCTTGCTCAATGGTCAGCCAAGCATCTCTGTTCCTTTTCATTGACATAAAGGCCATTGAGTTGGACCAACAAAAGCCCCCACAAAACAGACAAAAAATATACCAACATGGTTACTGGACCGTGCGCAATGTTGCCTATAGGTTTGGTTGTGAATGGGGATTTTTTTGTGTTATTATTGTTTATTTATGGAACACAGCCATGCTTTGACTTATTCATGGCACATACATGTTGACTTATTGATGCCATGTTGGCCTACAGTTTGCTTTTGCTAATGAGTCTATAATTCATGATAGAAAACCATTGTAGGAAAGAACAGTGTCTTCTGGCATCACGGCTGCTTTAGGAGTATTGGACTTACAATGGAGAGGGACTGGAGAGGGCAGCAGAGTTCGAGAACCATAAATAGAGCTCCACCTCTAAGTACATACACCCGCCTCCATGAATCATTCATACAGAAAAAGGGGGAAAGATGTTGCCTTTCGTGCTTTCAAATGATTACATAGGCTGCAGTCAAAACCCCTGTGAGATCACATTCTCTGTACTCTCTTTTACTGCAAATAGAGGGATCCGTGACAGACCTGCATTACTCACGTTATGCGGACAGACTTATTAAGATATTCTGGGGACGGCAGTAAACAGTGTTAGATTATCCCACAGATAGATTTTCGGAGTCAAAGATGCCGCATGCGTCCATTGAAAACGTTTGGTTATAAATGACCACTTTTTTTGTGGGGTGGGGGTCCGTTGCAGATGTTCATTCAGACCACCACACTGACGGTGTCCATGAGCCTCAGCGCCACCGTGTCGCTGGGCATGCTGTACATCCCCAAGGTCTACGTCATCATCTTCCACCCGGAGCAGAACGTGCAGAAGCGCAAGCGCAGCTTGAAGACCGTGGTGCAGGCGGTCACCGTGTCCACGAGCCTGAAGTCCAACGAGAAAACGAACGGTGCCAAGATGGTGCCCGACCGGTCCCAGTGAGACAAGCTGGGTGTCGGCTGCCTGTCACTCAACCGTTCTCATCCCGCCCCCCCCCCAACACCTCTCCCTATTTTGCTCATTCCCAACACGCAACTTTTAAAGGTTACAGAAGATCGAACGGAGAAGCAAACTTAAAACGAGGTTTGGGGCATAGAGGCCCCGGGGTCGTTTTTTTTCCTCCTTAAAAAAAAAACCCACTTTGAATATCCAGAGAACCGTGCATCAAGGGTACGATGAAACGTTCGGGCAAAACGTAGGCCTAGTGCTTAGGCTTACTGCGTTAACTGGGATTTGTCTTGGAATGGAAGTGGGCCTATCAAATAATGACAAATTGCCGGAACAAACACTTGAAGGATAACAATCCCTAGCGAACGGATTACAAGGAACAAAACAGACTAAAAGGACATTTAGCACCTTGATCCACAAAGAGCATTTGTTTCTTTTTTCCATCAGTGATGTTGATAACCCTTTCCCCCCCCGTTTAGGAGAATGTGTTTACAAGTCCCAACACTGCATGGATTGTGTGTTAGTGTGTTGTAGGTTGTGTGTTGACCTTTTCTACTCTAGTGGTAGGGACCAGGAATGCGCCTCCCTCTTGCCCTGTATTCATCATTAATAATTAAGGTCCATTGGAAAGATTCTACTACTCACTGAAGAACCATCATTTACACTCACTCAGTCACTGATTAATCACTGGTATTTCAAATTGATTTTAGCGTTATGTATGAAAAATATTTAAGAACAAAATGGTACTAGTGCAAGCAATAGGCCTAAATCAAGCAATTCTATAGGTTTACTATGCTTTTGTGGGGGTGTAGAAAACTGTGTTTTTCTGATGTTATGTTTAAATATAGGCCTATAAAAAACGTTTAGAAAGTAGGATACATAGCCTACTCTTGAGGCATCAGTTTTTCTATATACTCACAATACATTTAATTTTCACAACTTAGCTTGTTTAAACAATGGAAATATGGACACACATGTATTGGTAAAATAGAGGGCATCAGAATATTAAAAATACATTTGCCAATTATTTGCAGTGTACTTTTTACTTCAACGTAATGTAAAACTCGGGTTATACAAAAATCTGTATTTGTTTTATCTTCCATCTTGTAACCATGGACGTTTAAAATTTCTGACAGCAAGGTATGCCTGCATGGATAAGAGACCGATGTCTGTACTGCCATCTGCTGGACAGCACACAGTCAGTTGATGCAAACTGTGCATAAAACATTACATAAAAAAGTGATTAAAAAAGACATTATAAAAAAAGATGTTTATTCAGACACAAAAAAAAACAAATACAACCCCAGCATTAAATCGGTGTCAAGCGATAACTAGTCAAGCGATAAAATTGCACCTTGCAATAATATAAATATTCCACACACATATATACATACACAGAACAGAGTGAGTAATAGCCGGATGCCAGTATTGTGTAATGCAGTAATGATAATTATTAAATAGTATAATTGGAGTCACTGATGCACCATCATTCACTAATTTTCTTTCTGCCATACACATTAAACACAAAAACGGACATACACCAAATTATCTAGGTAAGAATGAGACTTTATGATGGTCATCAATAACTGCATTACAAGATACAGTGAAATTAATTTGTTTTGTAGTTATTAAAGTATTAAAGACTGCTCCCTTTCTGCCTAATGAGTAAAGCATCTTCCACTGTGTGCAGAGTACACCCTGTGCTGCTTTGACCTGACCAATTAAGTTGACTTTCTTCACTCGAGGAAATTGTCCAAAGTGAGACAAGGGGAGATCTTTCGGGTTGGCGGTCTGGTCACATTCTTCCTCTTGGCTTTCATCAGTGGACGAAGGCTTGACATGGGAGACTGGGGTGGGAGACTTGGTCAAGGACAATGGAACTCATACTTAAAGAGGTAGAGGTGTCCTACTCCTGAATGCAGCAGACTATACACTTGGACGTTACGTGTATTTAGGGGTGTTGTTATTTGCACTATTGGTGTCACGATAAATTACATTTAACAGATTTAAAACAATATTCTATAAAATTGTGTTTTTTTTTTTACAATTTCCCCTTGTATATCGATTATTTTAGAATTCCTGGCCTTCCATTTTTTCCATGCAGTGGATTTTGTACGACAAACCCCAGCGTAGTGTAAACTTTGTATTAGGGGAATATACATAATAAATAAAATAACAAAAATGTCAATATGACATCGGTTTCCCAATGCCCATGAGAGAAGGATACAGGTTGAATGAATTTAGTCCGCCCTCCTAATCCATCGTAGCCAGATAGCACCTGAAACGAAAACAGCGTCTTAAAAATCATAATCAAACTAAAGCGAGATACAACTGATTGACTGTTCTGAGTTGAGCCATTCCAATTCAGCAATGACAGTTACATATTAATATAGCTACAACTAAAAAACACCAACTAAACAGGGTTAGTTGTGAATAGTGAATTAAATAGTGAATTAATATGTTAACATGCACCTAAAGCTGAAAAACAACAACACCAGAGCAAACACTGCCGGACAGCTGAGGGTTACTCGAGGCTCGGGGACAGGTTGAAGACTTACGGTTCCTGCCTTGGCCCTCTGGGGCTCCAGCATGCTGCCAAACGTCTTCTTCCTGAACAGCAGAGAGGTCCGGAAGAAGGGCTCCATGGAGCCGTCGGCATCTGAACCCTGGAGACGAACAAAGTGCTGGGTGACCAAAACAACAACACAAATAAACAAGGGTTTTGTAGGTGGGTAAGTGTTGATGTGTCACTACTTTCACCTTGGTTCCTGTAGAGCTGTTTTCTTTGTGTCTGGCCACTGACGGGCTGAAAGAAAAAACATGTCTTTGTTGTAATCAGTTCTTAGTGTATTTACATGTCATAGCAGAGAATAACACCAGAGGAACGAGAAGACATAAGCAGATATTCCTTGATCATCCAACAAGGAGGTTCTCCACTCACCCAATAGGGTCCAAGCGCATCTTCTTTGAAGGAGCGTGAGCGTGCCTCTTGTTGCCATCATCCGGTGTGGGGATGTCAAAGGTCATGTTGAGGTCTATGTCCTGGCAGTCTGATGGCTGGTGCAGCCTGGGTTGTTTCAGCTCCAGAGGGGCGGGGCTTTGACATAGAGGATAGGATGGCTCATTAGTCAGCCGGTCAGTCAATCAACGCATTTGATTAAAGAAACAATAAACGCAGTATTCGGATTAGACTAATTACAAATTTATAAATTCCGCGAGTGAAAGCCCAACTGAAATAGTTTTTTTGTATTGCTTTCAATTCAAAAGAATAGCGCCAACCAAACAAGGAGGTTCGTATTTAAAGGTTAGGTAACAACATGCTAGAGCCCGACCGATACTGGATTTTAGGGGCCGATATCGATATCAACTCGGCCAACTGATATATCGGTCGAGCTCTACAACATACCTCTCAAAAACCAGTCGGCTGATGGCTTCGTTGGTCCGTGTCGGCGTGCTCAGAGTCCTCTGGAGGATCTCCACCTTTTTCTTGAGACTCTTAAAAACAAATACAAAAATAAACAAGACCGATAGACAAACAATATAACTCTGTGTCCGTTTTTGGTCTGTTAGCCTCCTGACTTAGGAGAACCCGTTGCCTTACGGAGATCTCCTTGTCGGCGTTGGCTAGATCCTTCTGCAAGGCCTTCATGTCCTCTTTGGTCCGGGACACCTCCATGGAGGCTTTCTGCAACTGTAGGAACATACGGAAATAGAGGAGATAAGAACTACCATCACCTAGCTCCTACAACACACAATATGTATTATCAGTTTAAATGCATATTTTCAATCAATGAATGAGACCACTGTCAAGTGTTGTGTTACCTTGTTGTTGGAGGCAAACATCTCTTTCTTCAACTTCTCACACATGTCATTTGAAGACCTGAGGCCGCCCTTTAAGTTATCATATTCCCTAGAAACAGACATTATTAGAATACATATATCACAGAAGCAAGCACTAAGGGGTGTGAATCGATGCAGTGCTTAGTGTTTTGGTGGTGATGAACCATATATGGGCTTGCCTTACTTCTTAAGGGAGATGCAGTAAATGGAGAGCTGCTCCACAGCGCCCTGACTGACCCCCATGTCTGAGATCATGGATTCCACCTCCTCTCTCTGGCCCTGTAACAGACGGTCCAGACTGGACATGCACAACATCAATGCACTCAAGCATCGTGAAATGAGTACAAAAGGAAAGCAACTGCCATTGTGAATGCTTACTAGTAACTGTGGTTTGAAGAGTTAAAGAGTTGTACAAATGCACAGTAAAACACAGAGTAGTTCTTTGCAATGAAATTGCCCAGAAAGGGTAATCTACGAAGTAGGTAAACAAAATGGAAGAGAATACAATTTCAATGTAAAGAGGAAATGTGCCGCTGTGGACATATATGTACATAAACATTCAATTAAACTCAGTAGAGTACATTTCATTCACATATAATGTACGGTTAGGTTAAAGTTAAATTTTAATTTCAAATGATGTATAAACACAGTACACAAACACAGCATACATGTCAAGTATGTATCGTCAGGTACCTTTCATAGGTCTTCATCTTGGTCTTTAACCTGCGTGCCTCCTCCTTCGCCGACTGGGCATCGTTCTGTTGGGTCTCCAGGTACGTCATCTGTTTCTGTATCCAACAATACATATCACACATCCTATTATTGTTGGTATAGATGTTTGTTCAGCGATGCTAGAGCTGATATTGTGAATTGGATTGCAACCGACAAAGCAGAGACCTTACCCTGAGAGCAGAACAGAGCATGTCCTTATCAACCATCTCCTTTCGCACATTGTCAAGGTCTCTCCGCTGCTTGTCCACGGTGCTCCTCAAGCCTTCTAATGCCCTCAGCTTCTCCTTGTAGTCCTTATCTGGAGAGCCAACAGAGATAAGCATCACTTAAAGGGACAGTCATGTTTTTTTTTTTTTTTTTTTAAATACACAAGAGTAACATCATTATATCGCTGCAAGAAAAAGGTCTGTTTTCATGATAACTCTCCCACCTCTTGTACTTAAAACTGCTTTCATACGGCCAAGTTCATTCTGCAAAATGGAAAAAAATAATAATATTGAAAACTGGAAATACAAATGGTGGATCAAATTAAACTACATTTATTTGGCCGTTGGTTTGGATGTTATTAGTACCTGTAAACTCTCTGGATCGACTGGTGCCCCCTCCTCTTCTGCAGCAATGTCAAAGAACAGCTTGGTAATGATATGTCTGGTGCTAACCTATATACAAACAAAGACGGAAATCAATCATAGTACATTGTGTAGGTGAGAGCTTTTATTTAAGAGAAAGAAAGTGCAATCATCCATGTAGAGTTGAAAGTAATGTTACCTGTTTTCTGCATTGTGGGCATGTTTTGTTGGGGGCTGCTTGGAACCACTGAAGGAGACTGTGTAGAAACAAATGTGAAAAAGTTAATGCTACATGAATGAATACGAGTGGTATGATTGTTTTGGATATATAAAACTTTGTATACCCTTACCATTCATAGTGGAAGGTATGCCCACAGTGGATGGCAGCGACGTCTCTGGAGTGGTCAAAGAAATCGGAGCAAATCGTGCAGTAGGCTCGGATAGGCATCTTAAATGGGACCTCAAATGTAAATAGACAATCCTGGAAAGAAACAAAAACAGCACCATGCACGACGTTGTTTGATTAGCTTATTTAAATGCAGATATCCTCAGGAATATAACACCAGTAGATACGTATCGCGAGTCCTGGGCCGAGTGTGTACCTTTCACTGTGGAGATCCAGTGCTAGCTAGGATATCTCTAGTTAGCGGTAACGTTATGTCACATAGAAAATCCCCCAAACAGATAACAAATACTTACCTAACATTAAGGTAAATGCATAGTCACATGCGATTTTATCATGGCATCATCTTCATTAAAACCGAATGTGGCAACATCGATAGCGTATGGTCGTGTTTATGTCCACAGTAGCAATATATTCGTTCCAAAATATGTTGTGGCTGCTTGTCTGTGTCCTGGTTTCCGCGCTACACGTTCGAAACTAGGCCACGCCCCTTATGTGGCATTCAAGTGCTGTTAGTAAACTCGTCAACTACTAAATCGAATTACCCGATGGCACTACCCAAATAAACTTGCCCACCACATTTAGTCTATTACTAATAGTTTTCGATGTTCAGAAGTTGGGACATAATGTTAGTGTTTTCAAAGATTTTGAAACAATACACTCGCGTACAAACATACATAAACTGAGATGGAGGCCTTTAAGTAAAGACATTTGTGTCCCAATAATGAACAATTTGTTGTACTTTTGAAAGCGTATAAACCACCGATTAACCAACGACTTGTTGAGTTAAATCCACATAGTGATTAAAACATCACATTGGCCTCGTTTCAGTTGTTTTGGATAGGTTTTGGTTTTTCAGTGAACGTGGTCAAAAAGAACATCATTTCCCACAAATCCTACTTCCGTAAATTGTAGAGCAGGAGTGTTATACCCAGAGCCCGAAAGAACAAAGTATTTTCCTTTAAGTTTATTCGCTTGTCAACTGAAGAAAGCGAGTTACCGGCAACAAAAGCAAATGCATTCATTTCTTGAGATGCATGGTATTAACCCATCGAACCAAATATACACTTGCAAGGTGGGTTTTTAATGCTGAAGTATATAATGAATATTGCTACGGCATGTCTAACGTTACTTTAGGTATCTGCTAAGTTAGCAATGACAGCCAGTATTTGAGTATCGCGAATCAGTGACAAAGCATTGGACATGCGGGTCTTAACAGAAAAGAGCAGTATTATAATATAAACATAAACGTCTATAATACAATTTTGTATTTTTATTTGTACTTCACTCGTGCCATGCAATAAGAACATGGCTAATTTCTTATCTCACTAACTTTTAAAATACCAATAAAAAAGGAGACTTTTTGTCTCACTGTTATCGTATCTGTCAGGTGTGAGACCCTGCTCTGAGTGCCGGTGATGGAAGGAGACGTACACAACAAGCCGAGAGCTTCATGGGACGTTGGCACTTTGCCGTCTCTGGAGCGCCTTCGCATTGAGAGGCCTGACAGCCCCACACCGGACCTGGTGGAGGGCACAGAGCCAGGTGAGGCTGGCGCATACCCCGTTCATGATATAGTATATTGTTTCTGTCATATAAATATATCGTTAAGTTGCCTCAAAATGTTATTATTATGTGTTTGGGAACAATGAAATATGTAAAAGTGTTGTGTAATCCTAGCTTTTAAGTGATGTTTTTCAAACATGTAATTTAAGAAACAATATAATTACAAAAAATTGTAAAACAAATGTAGTTTATGGCCCATTTTGATTCACTGGTCATTAATGCTAACAGTTATGTAGTTCATGTAAATGTCTGTTTTAAGTTACTGAGCGTGTATACAACCTGACATATGTCATATGACATGTTAGCAAGTGGAAGTATTATCCTGGCTAGATAAAATGAAAGCTCCCCCTTTTCTATCTGACTTGAAAGCATAATACAAGATGGTTGAGTCTAACCATTTATTTCCTTGTTTTGCATAATGGATCAATGCTCAAGGGAGAGATCGTCCCATGCAGAAACTTTGATTAAATAAGGCAAACAGCTAACATTTCAAACTGGCAACATAACCTTCATATATAGATTAACTAACACCTTATCCCGGACATAAGACAAACTGTATAACCATGTTTACTTAATTAGTGTGCAAGAATCTTGTAGTTGTATGAAGGGTTTTTCCAAAGCCGCCATTATTAAATTGGAAAAAGGTGATCTCATGACATAACGGTTGTTGTGCCACTACTGTGCCATGTTATCATGTGAACGGAGGCACAAGTACTCCGTTGGAAGCTTTCTGACATAATCACATTTGGGAAAGTGAAGTTGAGTTGGATTCCCATGAGGAACATTCGCAAACATTCTGCCTTTTTCAAGTTCTCTTATGATGTAGTAAGCTCGCCAAATGGTACGGGTGAACGTAAATGTAGTGAGATAATAAGACAGAATATCAGCAACATTAACATTACCACTGAATCATCGTCAGTATCAATGCCAGAAAAAACAAAAGTAAAACAATTAGGCCAATTAGCAAATCCAGATTAATTTGACCATCCACATTTTCAAGT
>OOFG01000952.1:0-15089 GCA_900323295.1 Molva molva | reverse complement strand
TGTCCCTTCTAGATCAATTGTACTTTGTAATCTGGTATTGCTGCAATTACTACTGTTATTCTCAAACTTTGGATTTCCTTTCAGATTAACGTTGACTGCCGTCTTTCCATTTTTATATACATGTCAAGGGGAGTGATGTCATTGCTATGTCGTGGTTGTGCAATGTTTATTACATCCAGTACTGACATCTGAACAAGACAGTGTTCGCTTTGGGTATGCGAGAGTGCAGGCCAGGTTGCTGTTGATGAGTCGCAGTACTAAAGTCACTAGTAACAGTGCCTTAACATAAACACGTTGCCGTATCCGTGGCAACAGCGCCGATGTACTACAGGGTAAACCGGCTGACGCACCCTCGAGCTCTGAAGTGATGATGATGATTACTGTCAACTTTTCAAACTCTCCCAATCAGACGGGGATGGGGAGTGGGGGAAGATGTGGAGGTGAAGTTGAAATGCGCACCGATGGCAAGAAGGGAGTATTTCTCTCGTCTCTGAGCGAGAGTGTTAGAGTGCAGTCGGTGAACAGGTTCTGCAGATCTCTCTGGAAATATAACTTCTTTAGAGGGAATTAAGAGCTTTTCTTTTACATACTGTCCATTCCTTGTGCAAAAAAAAAAAAACAACGACGCATCTACTTATTTGAAACAAATCTCTCACTCTCTACTCTTTGTAGTCACGTCTACTGTTGGGCTGTGACGGTTGATCTGTGCAGCAGTCTAGTCCGCTACTTCTGAAGTCACTGGCTCATTATCACATGAAATAAGGCATATGACGGAGTTAATCACACATTACTACACCATAGTTCGTTTTTTAACCACGTCTGAATTGTAACAGCTGTGGAAACAGCGTTTTTTTGTTTTTCTAACAAGGCCTGAAAATGTCATTTTGTTTTAATGATGATAAGCCAAAATAGGGAGAGGTTCTTTATGTTAAAGGGATGTGTGATGCTAGTATGTATTCGTGTCATCGTGCTGTATGCAAGACAAGAGTCAACGTTTCTGAAATATAACTGTATAGATATTTGATTTTTAACATCAGTATTATTCTTGATTAGATCCTGAGATGATGAATGAATCGTTCAATACAACAGTACTTAAGGTATACCATCTATAGAATAAAATGAGTTGTGATTTGATATATTGAATGGTATAATCAAGTTGCGTGCTTAATTCCATTAGGACATCCTAAGAGAATTATTGTGAACATGCTAAGCGCATTGTTTCTGTAAATGTAGAACAGTGAATGCTGACATTTTAGTTTGAAAGACTCCCTAATATATATATTTTCCATTGCGATGCATTTTCATGATCAATGTCAAACGGCACTAACCCCAAATCGTTTTATTTTAATGTTAGATTTGGTAGAGACCAAATTTTACGATGTCTCCATGGACAGTCTCGGTGTAGTTTATTGCTCTGAATGACTCTGAACTCTCTGAGACACCGGGAAGCAAGAATGTATATGATGGTTATTCATGGATGATGTCATATCATGTAATTTCGTGACATTAATGTTGAAATGAAGTGTAGGATGTTTTTAAAGGGAAAAACGACTGAGGCTTTTAGATGAAAAACATTGGCTTCATGTGTTTTGCAAATAATTGTAAAACTAACAGAATGAGACCGATAGTCGCTTGAGGTAAGTCAGCGTTTGCTTATCGTTTGTATAATTTATATGATAACATTAATCGGATCAGAACGATGTGATCAATCTATTAACCAAGCATCATGTATATCAATACTGTACTATGCCATTTATGGAATTCCTATTTATGTTCCCCTTGTTTAGTTGATAACACTGTGATTAATAAGTATTTAATTAAATTCCCTTCACTTGTTTTTACATGATTGACGTGTCTGGTAAATAAAAATTATTGTCTTATTAATTGTGTTTGTTGTCTTTCAGTAGACTTTTTTTTTTTCAGGGCGATCTGAGGAGATGTCAAGATACAAGCAACCATACAAAACCTTTATTTCAATTCTATGTACAGCAAACTCAAATATATACAAAGTGAAGTAGTATCAACAACCAACCTGAAATGCATGGATTAATTGGATTTCAGGTTACCAAGTCAAAATAGATATGGATAGATAGTTATGAAACTTACTTCATAACTTACCATTTACAACGTTCCAAACGGCATCACAAGCTTTCTTTTCCGTTATTTTTGTTTTTGTTTCAACAATACACATTATTTTACAATCTTAAATCCATGATAATTCATCAAACAAATGCAAATATCATTACTTAGCATTATTTACATATAGCATATAGCTATATGAATTCTTGAACCCCTACTGTAGCCTACTGTATTGCTCTTCATATCAGGAAATCATTGTCAAAAAAAAAGAAGAATCACATGTTTTCATTGTCTTTTTGATTTCTGTCCTTGATGCTTCCAGGCGTTCCTCTACCATTGTATAATACATTTGCAGCAGAACCTTACCCTCAACTGGCGTTCTGGGGAACTGAGGAACCTCATAAGTGGTGCTTTTCATCTAAAGTGTCTCTAATGCACCGTCAGGTCCTGTAGCTCCTGCTGGACACAATCCAGCAGCTCTGTCTGATCATCCTGCTCTGTCTCCTCCTGCTCTGTCTCCTCCTCTGTCTCCTCATGTAGAACCTTGGCCTCCGTCTTCGGTACTTCACGTATGTTCGCCAGGTTCTCCGAACTCTCAAAACAGCCCGAGTCCCTGATTTGCTTGCTGTCACGCTCGGCTATGACCTCCTCTTCAGAGTCTGATTCTCCTTCAGCTTGAATGGAAGAGAGATGAAGACTTGTATGAAACATCTCCACGATACACCATGACACATTTGTTTTGACTCGATCAGTTTGGGAAAAAGTATATATTGTAATTTATCCTTCATATCAAAGCCTTTCTGAGGAATGGCACAATAATGATTAGAACTGCAAAACATGACCGAGTGTACGATTAAAATGTATGAAATGTATCCGACTATCGAATGTTCTGGAGCAGAAAAAGGCTGATCATGCTTACAGATGATAACAAATACAGAAGGGTAGATAAAGGGTACATTCATTAACACATATTCACAAACTCAAAAGAGGGACCTCTTCAATCTTTGCTTTTCCTGATGAGGAACTATTACTATGATTACTATTGTATATTCTCCATGTGTAGTAGGCCTATGTGTATTATCCGGATGTAAACGTACACTCTTTCAGGAGCTGAACAGCTTTCAGAATCTTGCTGCGCTTTTCGGGATCGGTGATGTTTAACTCGTTCAGGTGACATTCCTTCAGGCCCCCGAAATCATCGATGCCCTTGAAGCCATGCATGGACAGCAGAGACCCCAGCTCCTGAAACACAGAGAACATTATTTTATTTAAATTGTACATATACATGGATGAATTGAGAACATAATGATGAGAGTATTGCTGGTCACTAATTAGCAAATACATCTTAAACAGCCAACATCCTAAAAGGCATATTGCTATTGTGAGAAGAGTGGTAGCTGCTAGCATAGGCCTATCATCTGACAGGAGGAGAGAACACAGTGAAACCTCTCCAGGGAGGGTGTACACTTACACAGAGGCCGATCCTGTCAAGGACATCCTCCAGCAGCTGGTGTTTGGCCCGGGCCTGGCTTGTCCTGCTCTGGGGTCTATTCCTCCGGACCGGCGGGCTCTCCTCCGGCAGGATGTTGACGTAGATGAACTTAAAGGAGCCCATCTTGTTGTTCAACTTCCCCGTCCAGATGCCCATGGGGGGCTTCTCGATGATGTGGATGATGTCACCTTTCTGTGTGGGAGAGGGTGTTTTAGTGAAGCTACAGCACTCAGGTCTTGGATGATGGCAAAAACCCGGTAACACCCCCTTGGAGTCCTGCACTGGGAAGGTCAGTATAAGCTATGATAAGGTGGGTGATTTATGTAGAGATGATATACGGTACACTACCTAACACAAGCCAAACCCAGCCCTGTGGCTATCTCACCGATGTACTGTATGTATGGGCTATGTTTACGCTATACAACAATGCTCATGACTACTCACTTTAGTGCTCTGGATCCCCTCTCATAATCTTGATTGCTCTTTTACTATAAGGCTATTTCAGACTCTGAAAATAGGGCCAAGTGGCTAAGCAATTGGTACTACACTTTTATTTTTAACACGGGGACCATAATATGGAGCCATTGAATCATTCCCAGAAGAAGACCATTGGTTTAAACAGAGGAGGAGGAGGTACTGCTACACAGGGGGGCCTTACTTGTAGTTTGAGTGACTCCATGTCATATGGGCTGGGGGTGAAGTCGGTGTGGACCAGGGCGCGACCACAGAAGGGTCCCAGGTAGGAGGCCCCATGCTCCTCCAGTCTCATGCTGTCTCTCTGGCTATAGCCACTGTCCAGGCTCTGTCTGTCACTGCCTGAGAAACACAGACAGAAACACACCCAACGCTGTATTCAAATACTCCAGAAACACTCATTAGATTGAGTTGTTTGCTATACTTGTTTTTTACGTTTTATATGGAGGTTTATATCGAGGAGGATGGACAGTATAATGGCTACGCGAGTTCAACTCTCGAGAGGTACTGGTTTCGATCTCCAATGGCAGCAGTCTAGTGGTGGCATCCTTGAGCAAGATGCCCTCGCACCTACCTTCTCCTTCACGGCATGTATCTGAAATGACTCTAAGTCACGTTGGATCAAAGGGCCTGCTAAAGCATGGTTTACCTGCAGAGAGCTGTCTGGAAGGAGGGCCTGTCACCGTGTCTTCGGATCCCGAGGAACAGACGGAAGTTCTCTTCCGAACAGCACTATGATCGGTAGGCCAGTCAGATGCGGAAGATAGGAAGCTGTCCACATGGCTCTCGTTCTTGGAGAAAGATGGAAAAGTTCCGGTAAATTTAAAACTGAAACTGGAATTATATAATCCTAATCGCACATAATTGTACTCCTACTACTTATACTACTACGGCTTCTTCTATTACTATCAATAATAAACTAGATCTCTAACTAAGTACTCTTATGTCTTGTTTTTGGGTAGCCTACTGGTAATTTAGTAGCTTAATGGTGGATACTTTTAGATCCTCAAGTTTGAACAAAGTTTGACCTAGAATTGAATTAGTAATACAACTTTTATTTAACGTATTTAAATAACTTATTTGAATATGCCCTATAACTATCCAGTAATTCTGAATCGAAATACAGAACTCACAGTCTTTGTTTGTACCCTGTGGTCACTAGGGGGCAGCATTGTACCTATTTTTGCGATGGCAACGGCTGATGCAGCTCTTGAGGAAGTATATGGTAATTAAAGCGGCTGTATGACTTTTGTACGAACTTTTGTCTCTATGCTACCTCACATTACAACTAGAACAACTTCTGTGTCTCATGTATTAAACTGTTTCAAGCATTTCTTTAAAAATAGGTCTGATGTTACATCAGAGCTACAACTGTACACAATGTTTAAAGAAATATAGCTATTCATTATTTGAAGGAGGTCATTGGAAGGTCTTTGATGGGCCTCACCCCCTCCTCAGCCAGAGCTTTCTGGACCTGCTTGGATGTTTTGCGGGTCATGGTGCGGGAGATGACGTTGCGCCATGACTTTCCCTGCTTGCTGCCACTCTTCACTGCTTCATCCACAGAGACATTCTCCTGAAATGCCATTGATGTGATGGTTACTATTACATACTCGTATGTGTCATCAAATTGTCAAACTGTTTCAAATGTGTTAGTTGCAAATGCTTAGCAGGATTCAATGACGTCTTATCGTGTGATATTGTTATCAATGTAATTTGTGCTGATAATAAAGTAATATTATAAAAGTATTATAAAATGATAACTCATTGACTTTTCACAACAAATTAACCCTCAAACACAGACACATACAGCACTTCTATCCACACACATGCTTGAGCACACATCCGCATATGCACGCACGCACGCACACACACGCATGCACGCACACACACGCACACACCAGACAATTTACGTACATACATATCTATGTAATTCATACGCATACGCACATACACATACATGACCAGCATCACCAGAGATATCAGGCTATATAAAAAAGACAACATGGACTTGAGACCTGAGTGAAAGCTAACAGTGCTGCTGCCAGTTTTTATGAGGCAATAATCCCTGGCACTGCAAGAGCCTGTCTGCTAACCTGGGCTTCTGAGACACAGGTTCTCTGCTTGGTTACACAGGACATCCTGTCTGCAGAAGCATAATGGCTCAATGCGGTGCAACAACGTCATCCTTAATCTTACTTTGTTTCTTTAGAATTTCATGTTTTGACTTCCTGCCATCATATGAAAGTGTGACGAACACGATCGACACGATACAACCTTTGAGGATGATTATTTTTTTATCATATTGTATGCTTTTATAATCTCCAAAAATCCACAATTTAAATTTGAATGAAATTATGCTTTCATTTGCCTACGGCTACAAAGCACTGTGACATTTCCTTTAAATACATCTACGCTGGGGAAACGTGTTGAGTTCCCAGTAGGAACCTATTTCTAGGAACTAAGCAGCACAACAGAACAACACTGTCGTCTATGATAACAACCATATTCTTTCCGATATATATGTTCCCTTTTCTGTGAGTGTGAGAATGGGTGGTTGAGTAAGCAAGTGTATATGTGAGGGAGTGGGTAGGTGAGTAGGTGAATGAGTGAGCGTAAATGTGAGGGAGTGAGTGGCTGTGTGAGTGTATATATATGTGAGGGAGCGAGTGTACATGTGATTGAGTGAGTGATTGGGTGAATGAGTGGGTGAATCAGGGAGTGGGAATGAGTGTATATGTGAGGGAGTGAGTGAGTGAGTGAGTGAGTGAGTGAGTGAGTGTCTATGTGAGTGAGCGAGTGTATACGTGCGTGAATGAGTGAGTGTTAGATAGTGGCTCATGATTCCAACTCACATGCTCATCCCAGTGGAGTTCTTCTCCCACTGCAGAAGACTTGGGCTTCATGAAATCCTTGAAGCTGCTGGACCTTTGCAGACTGATCTGGAAAGACATTGTGATGCATTGTATTTAGCTACAGTCACATGATAAAAACACTCCATCTAAAATAATGTCTTTTGTTTCATTATTTGGACTGAAACATCATTGTAAATCATTCATCCACGACCACACATGTTGTTTGGCATAATACGTGTTGCTGTGAGCTACTAGTGTGTGGAACAGAAACTTGTCTAGGATATGTCATTTCCTGAGCTGCTTATCAGTATCGGTAATTAGAAGATTATTATTTTCTTATTTGCAGCTGGATTGTTGTTGGTGGTGGAGCCCAACAGAGGCAGCGTTACACAATAATTAGATAAGAATCACCACACAAATTAATTTTTTTGAAATTGGTATGTAGTATGTTCACATTTGTTTTATTATCATCCAATAATGCCAGTCTGAAATAAGATTAACTTTATCAATCCCAGCTGGGAAAGTACATCAAAAAGAGTAATACTAGTAATAGTCTCCCTTATTGCGTAAGAGTGACTAAAACTTGATAGCCCTCAAAAGAAACATTGGGTAAATCCAAAGTTTAGTTATTGTGTAAGTAACTTAGTTATTATTTTCTGACATTGCCTAATGCCATCGCCTAGTGGCATCACATCCTGTAACATGAACGCCACGGTGTGCTACAAGCATGTAGCGGTGACTCTACTGTTGTACTGGAAGTTACAGATATGTGTGTTTTCTGTGTGGTCCTGAGCTACTGTACAGTGTACAAGCATAACTCAAGCCGACGTTGACACGGTTGGCACCACAGGAAACAGGCGCCGCATGAGCAACAGTCGCCCACCAATGAGAACAGTCATAAAGTTAACCTTGGTAGTTAAACTCGGCATTAGATGTGTGTGTGTGTGTGTGTGTGTGTGTGTATGTTATTGGGCAATCAACCCAGCTATATTTTATTTAATAGTATTTCACTTTTTGGTTCAGTTCACAGTTATGCTTCCTAAAAGCACATTTCTCTAAACATGAACACAGTGCTAAACAAACATGAGTATTCCTCCTTTCCTCATGACCAAATATATGTATGAATATGCATAAACAGTGAAGTTCCCCCTGACATCTATGTTGTAGCTATGTTGGTGAAGAAGAACCGTGTTACAGCATGGCTCAGATCACAGAGCAAACCATGAAGGATCTGTGGGTCTGGTGTGGGGTGTGTAGGAGGTGAGTCTGGACGCTGGCGGCCAGGAACAAGAGGCAAGTAAAACCGCAGAAAATGATATGACTCAGGCTGCATTCTGACTCATTAGAGGAACTTCAACGTAACCATTTTAAACTTTGTGTCTTAGTTTTCTTATGCCTAAAACTAACGACTTTGTTTTAGGCATTTTTTTTTGTGTGTTTGTGTCCAACTCGAAATGTAAAATAGGCATTGGAGTAGACACTTGATGGCACGAAGCACATTGCACAGGCAAGTCTTTGTGTGCCATACGGTACACATCACATCATTACTGCATGGTTTCAAGAAAATAAACTGGAAGACAAAAACTACTAACAGCAGCAGTAGCATCCTGAACATCATCAACAACAACAACAACAACACTGGCATCTGGCTCACCTTCCTCTTTGAAACCTGTCCCAAGTCCTTCTCTGAGGCATTGGAAACTTTTCTCCTCAGCATCTTCCTCAGTGGCTGGCAGTGTCAACACAAAAGAGCCCAAAATAAAGGATGGGGATGTGTATGTGATTCTCGTTTCACAGCTTTCAGCGCACTGGTGGAAACAGAGGAGGGCTCAACTACTTTTCTGTGCACTGCAAGAACAAAAAGTCAGAGAGACTGAAAGGAAGTCACGTGGTGAGACAGGAACGAAAGCAGGCTTGTAGTTATGCTTTGCAGTCTGCTAAACAAGGGTAGCTATTCTTCAGCTTTGCACGCAACACTAGGAGTTCACTTAACTTACATCACACTTAAGCAGTTAGCACAAACACTGAATCAATACACAATTAGAATGCCATTATTCATTATTTCATGTATATGCTTCATACTATGTAATGGTATGATGAGATCAATCATTTAGAACAAATTATAAATTAACATACTTATGTCAAACTCTTGTAAAACGTGATACTTAATTCTGTTTTAACAGAATCTTCCACACTTTATATGTATATGTAATGTGCACTCAGTCAACTCTGTGCTAAGAACACATCTATTTTAGCCTACTTCTGCAAAGTTCATAGTCAGTGTAGGGAAAAATGAGTAACATGTTTCACACTTGGTGTCTGCACTTAGTTATCTGGGGTCATTGAGTTTGTTCAACACGTTCTAGTGTTTAGGATAACTCAGGCTGTTTCTGTAGTGTCTAGATCTATAGTGTTTAGGATCCATTTGCAATTTGCATTTGATCAATCAAATGCATAGTCCTTGATTAATATAAGGTTTAACCTACAACTGTTTGCTCATCAGCCAACAGGTTGCCAGCATTTTGTCTGCTTGTGGTTAGCACATCTCTAAGATGAAACGGTACTGGTAGGAGGGTGATGGTATGCTCTGAATCTTTATTAAGATACACATACGTAAACCACTGGAGGACTCTATGAGTGTGCTCTACTAACTAAAGTGTGGTTGATATTGGAGGGTAAAGCCCCCATGTTTTTGCATATAATGAAACCTACTGCTGTAGACGGTACAAGCTTGTGGCTCTTTAGAGCAAAGAACTGTTGCATCAATAAGCAGTGTGGAAGTGAGAGATGAGTCTAAAAATGAACCATGTAGAAACTGAGCAGTGGGCTCTAGAAGGAGAGACGTCATGTAGTGGTTTTCTGCTAAAAGATGCATGGCTTCAACAAAAGTCATGTGTGTGGCGTATGGGCTGCTAGTCACATAGTACAGCTGTGGATATATTAATGTTAAACTGGGTCACCGTGAGACTCAAGACTAGGACTGTTCAGAGACATACACTGAAGTCTCCTCAACCCAGACTGAGGAGCAGGCAGAGCACCCAGAATGAGGCATGGACATTGTCCCTGGCATGAACATTAATACTACGAGTGATGAGAGTAGAGAGGGGAAGTGAGGTGTTTTCATTTTAAGTAGCTTTTTATTTAAATAATTGTATGAGGTGCAAAAGCCACACAACAGGGAAGGAAGGTGCCCTATTTGTGCTTCCTGTCTTGTTCCGATCAAAGAGTGGCTTTGTCTTCCTGCAATAACAAGCAAGAGCGAGAGCAGAGTAACTGAAATGTTGTTGACAATCCAGCAGTTTCAATCGATAATGGAGAAAACGGTCTCACCTGTTACACATGTAAACCAATGTTCTTGAGTTAAAATCAAACGTCACTCAACAAACCCAAAATGTGTGTTCTACCTAAACAAGGTAGAACAGACAGTTTTGCTTGCACAGAACAATCACCTCATATCTTGTTAACACCAGTCCATTGTTCTTCTTTCAAGGAACCTGGTTTAATCAACTATAGGTGACTATTTCTTTTCGAAACACAGCTGCATGTGTTTCATCTGAAGTACCTCCCAACTGTCTTTGTACAGGGAATTATTTATCAACTAACTCAGCAGGTGTCTTCAGCAGCGAAGGGCCCTCATTGAGCAGAGATGTAGTCCCCATTTACACCTCCATGCAGCTTTGACAGTGGGGTTGCTAGGCAACCATCCTTCTACTGGCATTGGCTCTTCACATGTGGTGAGACTTATCTGAAGACGAGTAAATTCACATGTAACGCAAAGGCTTCGCTTTACAAACACACACACACACACATACTCAAGCACACACACACACACTTACACGCCCACACACGCACGCACACACACACGCACATAATCAAGCATACACACACACTTACACGCCCACACATGCACGCACACACACACGCACATAATCAAGCATACACACACACTTACACGCCCACACACACCCGCACACACACACGCACACACTCACACACACTCGCGCACACACACACACACACACACACACACACACACACACACAAACACGCTTTTATTTGGTGATTGTTTAAGAAGTGATTGTTTTTAAGAGTTTAAAGTGAATTAAAACGACTTCAACAACTCAACGTTGTATCATTGTTGGGTTTAAAGCAATTTGAGACAATAGTATTTAAAGAGCCTTAATTTAATACAATAGAAATAATATCCATTTCCAAAAGCCCCTTTTGAGAGGTTATACAATTTATAATTTAAAACTCAACATGTAAGACATTTTCACAATGATCACATCCACAAAAAAACCCAAACAATTACTTTACAACTATTCAACACACACACACACAGCAGATTGATTCTAGAAGTAAAAGAACACCAGTGCCCCTTTCAAACCGGTTCACTGAAAGAGGAACCAACTCGATTAAAAAAAAAATTATAACTTCAAAAATCTCTCCAAATCTACCCTCAGCAATAGCGCCATCTCTGGTGAAAAAAACAAAACAGACCTTGCTCTAACATTGCATCACCTGCACTACCATCTGTCTTTTTTTCCCCGATTCGGTTGAACTCTTTAGAAGTCTCTGATACAGACTACATAAGGATTGAATGAGGAGATGGAGGAATGAGACAGTAGCGTAGAGGGCATCGTGGCGGCGAGAGAGAAAATGGGCCGAGAGAGATAAGAGGGACGGTCGTGTCCCTCAGATGACGTGCTGGAGCAGAGCCACGGTGAGCGCAGCGAGGCTGAGCGTGAAGGACGTCAGGGCTCTGGAGGAGCCGCCCCTCTGGAAAGACTCTGTGTTCTGCAGCATCCACGCCTTCTCCCTCTGCAGACCCTGTTTGTCCAGCTCTGGGCCCATGCGTTCACGAATGGTGTTGTAGTATCGGTTCAGCCATTGTATCTAGGGCAACGGGGGAAACCGGAACATATGTGTGATATTTCTGTATATGCGCCTTGAGCAGATGCACATGAGCAGTGATGCGAATAAACACCTACGGATATGGTTGCGCTAAAATACGTTTTTTCAGATTAAGCTGTCAATCATAATGTCGCGACTGCAGAAGGAAATAAATTGCTTTTTTTTTGTGTTTTGTTTTTCGCTCCCACACCCAATCACACTCACGCCCACACACCACCGAATGATCCCAGATAACGCACGGTTTATTTATTCTTTTTTAGCTGTGACTTAAAGAGCAGATGAAAGTAAGCGATGGGGGATTTCATAAAGAAACACATGAAGAAAATGAGATTTCACACATGCAACACACATCAGATTTGTTCACAAATATTGGTGAAACTCATATAGGTGAACCCTCACCTAAATAATTTAGGTGAGGGCCGGCACCTGGGTAGAGAGTGTAAGAGGCAGGAAGTGACACAAAAAGTATGCAAGGGAAGACGCAGCAGACATTGCAGTGTCTTCGACGGCAGGTGAGGCTACCGACTCCGTAATGATGCGGTGATATCAATACTGCCTTTATTTAGACGGATCCACAAAATCAACAGACGAGTGGAAAGCAGAAAGAAGATGGAATGGTAAACTCCGGAGGGGCGGATTCGGACATTTGCGTTCACACATACAGCCCCTCAGGGTATTATCCGGAGAATGTCCGACTTACGGTGCATAAAGATTTGACTATATTTTTTAAAGTTGACCTATTCTTTTTTATGTGCCTTTTTTAAACTTTTTCCAAACGTTTGGTGATAAAACTGCTATATATACTATATATACTAAATATATATACTGCAAAACAACAATAACAACCAGGAAAATCTGACAATTATAATGCACAATCTGTTTATGAAAAGAAATAGCCATAAGAGTACCTGTTCCTCACTAAGAAGGGTGATGTCAATCAGTTTCCGGTCGTACGGTACCAGGGACACAGTGTCAAAGGTCAAGTAGTTCTGGTCGTTGTACTACAGGGTAGAAAGACACCATCGAGACTGATAAAATTTCCATATGAAGTTAGGGCAAATCTTGTTTGGGTCAACTATACTGACAAATCAATTCCTGTGGTTACGTTTAGATCAAATATACGCGACTAAACATAAATACCATAATGTAATGTTCCTGTATGTCTCAGTACCTTCGTGTGAGCAGGTACAGTCACGGCAATGTCTTCAATCCTGATGCCGAAGTCGTCGTCCTTGTAATATCCAGGTTCTAAGAGAACAACACTCAGTATTTATTACTATTTCAAATGTATTCATTAAGCAGAAGCTTTCACCCAAAGCAAATTGCAGTGCATATCGATACATGTCCTTAAGGAGCAGGTAGGCTGCAGCCATTGCAGGTCAAATTCAGGACCTTTTGGCTGCAATATCACCCCACTCCTCAATCGAATTTGGATTTCAAAAACTGTTAAATGACACTCATAGTGAGCGAGTGGATGCATGTAGTTCTTTAAAGTTAGTGTTGGCCAGTTTGAGAAGTTTTACCTATAGAGGTGAACATGCCTTCTTGGAAGGGTAAGTTGTTGGAACCAAATCCAACTGGCCCTGAACAAAAACAAGAACCAAATTCATATAAGATATCAGTTATACAAAATACAGTGGATCGATAATTACATAACAACACACAACACATTTGACTATTTCATTATTCACTCATAGTTTGAGGCTGTGAGGACAGGATTCATTAAAAATGTATCACTTATTCACTCAAGAAGACTTTAATGCATGGTTTCTCCTCGCTTAACCGTTCCTGGTAAATTGTTAAACTTACCTGGTAACCTGGTAAACTTATATTCTGGGATACTGAATTATAGTATAACACCAAACGACAGTGTATTTATTCCAATCATACACCTTTGGCCCAGAAGTGAAGAGGTACACTACTACATACACTCGTGAACTCCAAAGTAGTTTCCTATCCCGTGCCCGGTGCCATGGCCGTAGTTTAGGCCCACCTCCCACAATGCCCGGCGGGCCAGCATCTCCATGTTTACACCTGTTGGTAAAAAAAAGCCATCTTTAGGAAACACTCCTGCTTTCAGGAGACGGTGTGTACAGGAACTGAAGCGCTCCAGTCACATGAATGGAGTCGGACTGGCTAAATGTGTCGCATTTCCGTGGATACGAGTGGTTGCATCTTACCTTTTGTTCTCGAGGGGAAGATGGTTCGAGATATTTCAATGTTTCCCATGAGAACCCGAGTAAAGGCCTCCTAATGAATCACACATTGAGTCATTTTATTTGTTTTACCAATAGGGGAATAATCCAGGTCATTTTATCTCATTCTGAATATACAGTGATTAGCAGCCCCAAAACACCCCAAAAAAGTCCAGGAACGGTTTGTTCAGAAATCCTACCCGTTGCATTGCCGTGGGAGTTCCCCAATGAACAGTCCTTGTAATGTCCGTCGTGCCATCGCTAACGGTACAATAATAGGAAGAGTTAGACTCAGTCATTGTAAAGACTTAATTCAAATTATTATTATTGAATTATAATTAATACATGACATTTTTAAAGACAAATCCTTCTACTTACAGATACTGGCCTCCGGAGTCAATCAGATACATTTCATCGACGGTCAACTTTCTATCGGTCTCGTTTGTTGGGCTGTGATTCAACAAATGATTGTTAGGATATAGAGCGTTAGTTCACGGCTCTGGTAGCGCCACCTCAACAGAACTTAATAGGCTGAAAAGCGTGTGCTGACGCAGCACCTGTAATGAGCGAGAGCTGCGTTGGGTCCACTGGCAGAGATGGTTTCGAAGCTGGGGCCTCGACTGTCTTTCTGCTTGCTAAAAGAAAAAAAGGGTTATATATATGAAGTCAAATATGTTATCCTCACTCGGAATAACGTGGGCAAATGCAGTAAATAGGACACTTGTTAATTACATTACATTTTACCTTATGTTAACTCTATCTCCAAGTACATTACTTTTTTAAAATATTTTATTGGTGGTTAAGTTCTATAATCCAACACCATCCTAGTAATTAAAAAAAAAATACTTTCATACAATAACAAAATCAAGTCATTCTCCAGTATTATATCACTATAATTCTATAATATTCATGTAGCTTAGTTAATTTAAGGTGTGTGTGTGTGCATGTGCATGTGTGTGTGTGTGTGTGTGTGTGTGTGTGCAGGTGTTTGTGTGTGTGCGTGCATGTGTGTGCGTGCATGTGTGGCAGATTGTGGCTCCCCTACCTGCGACACTCATTGACGTAGTGCGCGGCACTGAG
>OOFG01000950.1:14588-25205 GCA_900323295.1 Molva molva | reverse complement strand
ATAGACGAAGCTAATGCCATTATCTTCACAGTGACGTTGGCTGAAACCCTATTTGTAATATTTGTCTTCCGTTAACAGAAAGACAATTCATAACTCCTTAAAAGGTACGTGGACAAAGGGAAGCCGAGACGTGGCTGAGTGATCCTGCTGTGCATGTGACGTAAATGCCTTTGAGAAAGCATGCATTTCAATTCTATATTGTGAGAAATAGCCACCTTTTTGTACTCGCAGTGCAATAGTTTTACAATGCGCCTGGATAATGTCCCCCTAGTTATTTAGTGACATATTTTATCAACTTTTCATTCTCTTGGTTTGTGAAAATGGGTTAGAGTTGAGCTAGCTAATACTCCTTGCATTTTGATAAAAAAGCCCAAACAGGATTAAAAATGATGTGACGTTAAGAAGACACAAGCAGGAATTTAAGTTGAGGGTTAACTGTTCCATTCATCAGTATTTGATGGTGGTAAATTAAATATTAAAATATATTAAGATGTATATCTCGGAGAGATGCTGAAATCCATATATGGTCCCTATTTAAATGGAAAACTGGAAAATAAAATCTAAGTGTAAGTGTATGCAGGTCATATTTATCAAAATTACAGATATTGGCAGTAGCATTTCTAACATGGCGCATCTATTTTAGATGGGGGGGTGGTATTGCTATTCTGCTCTGCTGTAGTTGCAACTTAATTCTAAGTGTTACTGAAGTCGCTGTCAAACACTGTGTTGATAAATCTCGTAGTTATACATAAATCAATACAGGAGCAAGGTGGTGGGTAAAACATTTTTTTATAATCCCTGCCCTAAGCAATCCTTTGCACACAGGCCAATTTCAGTTTTATCATTTAACCTGACAGGGCGCAGCTTGTTGAGTGGGTCGAATCCATACTGTTTGATACCACATTTTGAGAAACATCCATATCTAAACTGGTGTATGGTTCAATATTAAAGTAAAAACTGAGCTTATGTGCCAGTGAAATAAAGACATGCTAAACATGCTACCTTTCCAAAACATTGGGGTCACTCCAGAGTATTAGTTAAGAATGCCGGCTAATGACAACCTCAAGGACAATATTTGATCAATAAAATACAAAGAATATTTTTTATACATTAGTGAGATTCTTTGCACATGTATTTTTGCTTCATACATGTGTTGTTTCTAGGCATGATAGACATTCCAATTATACAACAAGGTAAACTTCATGGTCAATCAATAATAGCACAATTTTCATTCTCCATTTATTCACATTCAAAAGAAAGGGATCCATGTGCTGTGTGTGTGTGTATATATATAAATATATATATATATATAGTAACCCATGCAATTTTTAAGATTTTTTTTTTTAAAAGATACTTAAGCTGTCATTAATACATTCTTCAGAATTCTTGTCTGTGTCTAATGGGCTTAAAGGAATTTTCATTATTTTTCATTATTCATGGTTAAAATCGCTTTGTGATGATTTAAGACAGGGTTCCTGTAAATGAAAACCCATTAGCTGTAAAACTAGGCATGGCAATTGCTGTTCAAGTGCAACCAAATAGTATTGTGTATCACCAAGCCATTAGAATAACACACTCGGCATTTACTACAATTCCAATTACTATCCTACGGAGATCGAATAAACAAGTCATTTGTCAAAATAACCATCCCAAAATGTTCAAAAGGAAAAAGGGCAAACACTTTTCAATGTAAGAAGTTCTTACTTCTCAAAAAGGTCTTCAAACATGGCGTCTAGTGAACGTAAGTTCTAACGAACATTGCAACGCCATTGAAGTTATTTACAGCACACACAGAAACCCACAACGCAACGCTTTTTTGTAGCTTTCTTTGTTTTACCTCACCACGCGTCAGCATGAGTGAAGAACAAGACAGCACTATCTCACCAGATGTCAAAATCACAGCATACTCGCTCTTTTCTCCCTGTCTGCCGTAGATTATCGGCAATGAGGCATGGCGTGGATATTTTTTATTTATTTTTTTGCATGTCTGCGCAGTTCTTCCGTTGAACATGTCTGGGGCCCATCTTGTTAGCATTCCTCCTGGTTGAAGCCCATCTCGCCCAGGGGTTGCCGGAGACAGAAACAATCTTAGAGGGCTCCTGCTCGGCAGCAGGGAAGTGGTGCTGAATGAGTGAAGGGTCAGCACACTAACAGTTAGGGGGAACCCTTGGGGACATGAATAAAATTGGATCTGCCATTTTCTGAAAAATGTGCTGTTGATTTGATACTTTACAGGTCCGGCTTTTGTTCCTCAGGATGTCCATACAAGTTGATGAAGACAAATTACAGGTGCTTTCCTTGAAAGAGGCTATAGCACGAGAAAATAATGGAGATCTCAGGGGAGGTCCCGCTTATCTTCATTCAGAGGAAAATACTTTAATTTAATTAAGCATTGTTCTACCACAGAAAAGGATGAACAATTTGCCCATTTTAATAAGCCGAAGCATTTGGTTAATTTATTATGGGATATTGTTAAAATTTTAACAAACAAATCTGTAATCTCCCATTTTAACCTTAGACAAAACACAGGAAATGGCTGTTTATGAAAAGTGTTGCTGTTGGCTATCACAACACAGCTTCATGATTTATTGTGTCTATCTATATATACACAACAACATGACAACAAGCACACACACAATAATCAATACTGGCACATTGTAATAGCAAGTTTAGTTTTGCCTTTTAGTATGTGTACATTGATTGTTCATGAGTATGAATATGAGAAGGGGAAATCAGTGTGCAAGGTCTCGCATGCAAGTCTCTCGGTATGCATGCACAGTGTGCATGTATTTGCAATGCTGTGCTTGCGGAAGAAAGTGTTACTGTCGTTTCTCCGCAGCGATTTCAACGTGCTTAACTCCATTAGAAACACACAGAGGGCTTGGGTCTATAGTCTGCAGCAGCACGCAAAACCGATGCCTCCTGGAGCCTCTGTTTACAAACCAAGGCGGATTTGCCGGCTTTCGTACTCAGAGAGGCTAAAACTACCCGCTACACCCTCCAGACCTCCCCCACCAGCAACACCACCACCACCAACACCATGACAGCCACCACTCTCTGCCTTGTCCGTAAGGCTTTTCATTTGGTCACACATCCATAGTCTACTTGAGCCAGATTCTGTTTAAAAAAAACTTTTGCAGACAGGGATTTTTATGCAAATCTTGAGGATGAGAAAAAAACAAAAAAGAGAAAAGAGAAGCCATGGATATAAGCCGAAGAATCCCCCACATCTCTCTCCCCTCATTACTCGCATGAAAAATGCACTTCAAAGAGAAACATTCAGGTGAAATAAGCAGATTCAATAAAATACCCCTTTTTGAAATAGTATGAACACATTGATGTCAATGGATGTATGTGGATGGTAATCAATTTTTACAAAGACTCTAAAACTTGACCTTGTTTCTTTTTTTTGGAGAACTTGACTAATAAGTGTCCTATCTCAATCACATTGAAAGAGAGAACATTTGGTGGAGGCTTTCAGCTTTGATGTAACCACATATACTTAAATAGCAAGGGGAAAAGGAGTCTGTTTGCAAAGTTTGATGAAAGTCTATCCATTTATTCTATTTTGTTAACAAATATGCCAACATCAACAAAACAATTAGAAAAATATAGAAAAGTAACATCCTCGACAAGGATGAAACAAAAAACAGGACACAGTCAATCTGTTTACTCCTTGGCTAGAGGTAGTGGAGGAAGTTTGTACATCAACTAATGACTTACTGCCATAATACTATCAGAAATCCAGGAATCCACCTGGATACCTAGTTGCAGTCCCCAAGGTTTCTTCTTTTCAAACTCTCTAATATTATAAAAATGTGAGGTTGAACTTGGTAGAAACCCTCTACTTCTTGTGCAGACATTACATGAGTTGACCAACACAGGAACACTGAGTCAATTCAAAGCTCACATCGACTCTTAGTCACACTCTCTTTTCACAGTAATGGGCAGATATTAAAGAAAAGAGAATTGCACAACCATCTCTTTCCTCAAATCTTAAATTTTGCAAGAAACAACCTTCATCAAACAGAAAACATCTCAAACCCTCACAACTACCAACAGCGGCCTGCAGGCAGTATAAAACATATTGTTCCAGTATACCACTTACACAAGTTGCCAAAACCAAATTCAAAAAGACAAATTGACAGTGGTGTGTGTCCAATGAAGGCAAACTGCAGAAACCAATAAATCTGATATGTGCCAGTGCAATCTGAACCTATACAGCGCCTTATACATAGCGCATAGTATATTGTGTATATTATTTAGACTGTATAGTGTGTAGACACATGGGCCCTGTCTTCAATCACAGATGGATACATTGTTTGAAGCCAGACATTGGCAAGTGGTAGAAAGGAAAATAGTTTTTAAATCCTATGTGCACAAAGCACAGGCACACAGGTCTAAGTTGCAGAAGTGTAATGAGGGCCAGACCAAATAATGATGTGCGCGCTTGTGTAGCCAAGTACATTTTTCAGTAATACTTTTGTTAAATATGTTTTACTATTTTGTGAACTTCATCAAAATCTGTTTTATTTGTAAGGCATTTTATGCATTTCTTTTTAATTTCCTTTAGGTTCGTAATTTGTTTGTTTCAGCTGGCGCATTGTTTCAGATTGCACTTGTTTCCCATGCTGCGCATTTCCGCAATGTTGCTCAGAGTATATCGCTAAGAGGAGTTGGAGATTTCCGTGTTATAGTGCAAGTGTCCATGCTGTATTTTTATTTTCTGTTGAATACAGAATAAACACCCTGTACCCAACTCTGTCCTGTCTGGCATTTCACCACAAACCCGGTCAATTCTGGGATCCATGTGCACTGCAGAGAGCTTCATCACCGCTCACACTGATGCATAGGACAGCAAACACATAACTTATAGTGGATGAGGCGACAATCTATGGAGTTAATTTCACTCTATAGTATTGTAAGTGTAGTCTGAATTTTTGTAACTGAATCAACGTCTTTGTAGTTGTACTTTGATTTGAGAATTTGTAGATTTGTATTACTAGTCAGAGAAAATATTTATAATCTGTGAATCGGTTTGCAAATCTGTAATGTGTAAATTCAATAGACAACTGCAAACTTGCACTATAAACTGTCAAAGACAATTATTATTGTATTTTATTTGAATACATTACAACTTCATTTTGATTAAAGTGCACTCACAACGCATTGATTACAAGTCTCGTATTTGCTATTCCCTGCAAATACTTTTGGCACATATTGCCTGTCGAGCACTCGTGAAGAGAATCTGCAAATAACAATATGAAGAATCCTTCTCTTATGACAGCCATAGTCTGCCTGAACAATAGATGGTGATGTACATCTGGTGAAAGCACTCTAGTATAAACTAACAGCTTTCGTCAAATACTGGAAATAGTTATCAGGAAGTCTTTCTCTTCTCATGCAATCCATGTGTGTTCCATTGAAAAGCGATCCTCATCCATCCTTGTTCTTATAGCTTGATACGCACAATGTCTGTAAGTATTTCAGTTCATGACATTACAGCTTATTACAGCTTATTTACAACATGATTTCAGAAGCATACTGTATATCATAAATATATTGTTTTACAATAGGTTTGTGTAGCGGATGCATACTTATCTAGGTTTAAGCACCCTACTGTTAAGAAACAGTAATTGCATTATAGTTACCTGGAAATACAGTTTAGCTGTATTAAACTGTATTTATTTTGTGCACTAAGGCACCATAAATTGCACTTCGGAAATTGTGTACTTACCTTTGTAACACATCCAATTTCTAACTGTTTTAAGTCTTCTTTGAGTCTTCTGCAAAGACTCACCATAGTTTACTGTAGGGCTGGGCTAAAAATATTAGATCCTGAAATATATTGTTTTATATCTTGATAATGATATCTATCACAATATAGCATATTTTCTGGTAATTCAATAAAGTCTTTATCAAATAACCACACGGTGAAGCAGATTTTTATATACTCCTGTCTGAATCAAATACTTAATAAATGAATTGTTATTTTTTCATTTTATTAAGAACTTTAGTGCAAAATGAACATAAGTTTCAAGTGAAACTATAGAGAAAAAAATTATAATTTTATGGCTAGCCTAATATGAAACTGAAAAATATCAAAGGTAAACATAATACAGTTCAAGTATAGCAGCAGTGATTAAAACAACTATACTAAAGTCATTCAGTCATGTGTTAAATCGTCATCCGCTTCATATTACATATGAAGCGTTTAAGAATAAGAAATGTTAAGAACACCAATTAATGTTGTAAACCTGGACATTCTGTTTTGCAGGACCTCTTCCTGACATCTCTGTGCTCCGGGATGAAGAGGCACACAAAAACTTTGACCATGCCTTTGGTCTGCACTATTCTTCAGATTGTTATTCACAGTTTTTTACGAGTGCTCGACGGACAATTTGTGCCAAAAGTATTTGCAGGGAATCGCAGATTCTCACATGAGGGAATTTGTAGATTTGTAATCAATGTGTGTAAGCACTTTTATCAAAATTAAGTTGTAATGTATTCAAATAAAAAATACACAAAACAAATATTGTATTTGTTAATGTGTATATAACAGTGTGTTTGTGTATTTATTCTTCAATTAATTTACAAATGTGAGAATCACGTTACAGATTTGTATATAGATTCACAGATTTACACATATTTTCTACGACTAGAAATGCAACTTACATGTTAAACTGCAGTACATGTATACGTTTTTTCAGTAACAAAGATTCCGACTACAATAACAATACTTTAGAGTGAAATTAAACTCCATTAACAATCCCCCAAAAAAGATAAAGAAAGAATTGTGTACTTTGGGTAAAAAGGACCCAGATAATGGTCAGGGGATACTGATAACCAGAACTCATGGGTTTGGATAAATCTTGCATCGATTTATTCTGACTAATAGTCTGGATAAATGTTGGATTGAATGATACACACACGCATAGCTTTAAAAATTAAATACATTTATTTTGATTTGCTGATTTCCTTTGACATTTTGAAATAAATAAGGAATGATGGAGGATGGAGGTTGAGGAGGAGAAAGTGTATGTGACCTCGCCGATAGTTCATGAAAACTTGATGTTACTTCGGAGGACTGTGAAGTCTGCTCAGGCATGACGAGCAAGCTAATGTGGGGATCAGAAAATATGTGATGAGGAACAGTCTGTGCTAATGAAACTTTGAATGAAATTGGCAACAATATCACATCCTGCTTATGATATTATTTTTTTAGGCCAGTTCTGAAACAGTACAACTGAAGCTCATTAGAAGAAAAACATACAAACAAAGACGTTATATAATATTTGGAGAGATCATCAAATTGATATAACAAGGAGTTGTCTTGCAAAATATAACTGCCATGATCTAGCTTTGGCTAGTACTTTTTTACCTAAATGTTTTTCAATTAGGAAGTTGTGGTGTTTTGGTTTGGATATTGACTGGGCATTTCACAAGCCATTTCATAGCTGTAGGTAACGGCTATGGCTGGGCTGAAACAGACCTGAACTGAGCATACATAATCAACAAAATGGACAGAATTCAGGGTCACAGCTAAATGGACTGAGGGCAACTACCAACATGTTGAAGCTCAATGTGTGACTTAGGTTTAACGCAGAGCAATTACTGAATTCTAAAGAGTCGATTTACGAAGATATTGAAGTTGATGGCAATTATGTTTTCATGTGATTAATGTTTACTTTCTATGTCAATACATTTAAGCCTTACATTTTCTTTACCAGTTATTAGTGATATAAAACAGAGTGTACTTTTTACAGTCACTCAAAGAAGTGAAGGTTACCATCTTGACTGCAAGAACACAAAAATAAATACGAATGAGTGAGTTTCAGGTCAAGGAGGATACTATTGTGTTTAGATGCACAGAATGGCCCTGCAAATAATGTCTGGGTTAAATGAGTTTGAAGGCTGGAGGGGACAAAAATCATCATATTTATTGGACACAAGAAAAGCTGTTAATTTAATTTCACACATTCTAGCCAGCCAGAGATAATGAAATGTGTAGTTTGTCAGTCAACACTGGAATGGCTCTGCCATTAAAACAATCTACTAACAAGTCTATCTTATCTTGAATACAAAGGCTTGTGGTGTATATTTGTGGTAGTTTAAAATAGCCATCAGTTTTGACGATGTACGATGATGATGTTGAGAAAGGTTTGATCAAGCCCAGAAATTATCAGGAGAGAAGTTTTCAAAATACACAGTGGGCATCTATTTACAATAACAAAAAGTAAAAATTGATTGATAAATATAAAAATACATTTTTCGAAAAGTGCTTCAGCAGTACTAATGCAAACTAATGCAAACAAAAATCACAATTGTAGTTGTAGGCACTAGTCCTACGTTGACTATGTTTCTACTTCTCAGTTTCTTTGTCTCTTTTTCTCTCTTTCTCTCTGAGTCCATCACCAAAGCAGCCATTTTTAAATCAGCTTATGAAGCTGATGCTCCGCCTTCTCTGTTCACATTGTCATATATAATTCATGTTCTGTAATTGGCCGGAAACTAGTTTCACCTTGAACCCCTTGTAAAGGATGCCATCATTAACAACAATCACAAAATCATAACCAACTCCTACAATGAGATTTTATACACAAACACTACATACATACATCGCATTGAGCAAAAAATATTATAATAATAACTGCACCATAACACTCACCTTTGCCTTAACACATTAGTGCTTCATCAAACCATCCCAGACATATATCCCAGATTCCCAGATCCAAGTCCAAGGGGCATGTCTGTCATTGACCAGATGTGGTTTCCATTGTAATGTCTTGGTGACTGTTACTATGATGTGGTAGAGTGCTTTTGCAAGCATAAAGACGGCATTGTGGATGAATGTGTTTCACACTTATGGATCGATATACATGCACACATTTGTTTGGAGACTCAGCCATTTCATAACTATTCAGACATTAACAATACACTGTGAGTTTTAGGTAGTTGATACGCTATTGTTCAGTTTTGTTGTCCCTGTTTTCGCTACATGGGAACAGACTGGTGTTGTTTGGCATAAGTGTGTACAGTACTTGACTGTATTGTATTTCAAATGGATGATGGATCTATTTTAGTTCTATATTTTGCATGGTTTGAGATAATGTTTAATATTAAACAATGCTGGTACATACAAGATACATTACATGCACCTTAGTCCAACAGCTATTTGCCAATCCCTTGATATTCCGACAAACCAACATTTGATGATCTCTTGTTCTCCGCATTTGCTTTAGGCTCAACCTGTAAAATTGCCTATATTTAAAGCTGGGGGTAATATTAACATTACAGTGAATTATATAATATGTATGCATGTTCTAGTGGTGTTGTGTGTGTTTGAGAAATGGAAAGGAGACTGCTGAACATGCATTATCAAAAGGGCATCTTTAACATGATGATTACATGTGGTAGATTCAAAAAGACAACGTGGACATTTATTACAACCTGATGTCAAATTAGATAACAAGCAATACAAACACTGCCAATAGTACAAATGGTATTGAGGGCGCATGGTTACATCCTAATCAATAAGGGTGGAATGGGGGATGGGCAAATAGATTGAATGTCAAAATATATATTTTTTCCCGTTAATTATTATTATTTAACTGTCACACATATCTTCTATATTCTGGTCCAATCTTATTTGTTGTTTAGGGACGTTCACTAGATGAACATTGCAGGCACTTGGTATTCATGCATGTGCATGAATCCTATTGTTCGTCGTCCAACACATTCCTGTGGTTTGTTGCACTGATGTTGACAACAAATGTCATTATTTTTCTGTTTATAGTAAAAAAAAAAATCTCTGGGCCAGCTCTCAGCTTACTGGGTTGACCCCTGGAGTTAGGTCGGGGGTTTTAATTACAAACCACGCCACTGGAAGCAGAAAGCAAACCCAGATGGCAGTCATGGCCCTTCGAGGCGACCGCGGTTGTGTCTACAGCAAGCAAAGACAAAGCGTCCATGGGTAAACACTGGCGATGTGGGCTCATTTGGGTTTACACTGTCCTGGCTTAGACAGCCGGTCTGCCATCCTCCGTCATCCCCACCACCAGCCTTTTGCTTCTGTGTCTGTCTCACACCTCCACTTCTCTCCTCTGCCCTCCCCTCTCCTCTCCCCTCTTCTCATCTCCCCTCCTAGCTCCTCCTCTCCTCTCCTAAGCTCTCCCGTCCACTCCTCGCCTCCTCTCCCCTGCCTTCCCATCCCCTCCTCTCCTCTGCTGCCTTCTCCTCGCCTCTGACTCTCTCTTCCCTCTTCTCCTCTCACCTCCTCTCCTATCTTCCCCTATCCTATTCCTCTTCTTTCCTCCCCTCCTCTCCACTACTCTCTTCTCCTCTCACCAGCTCTACCTTTTCTCCTCTCCCCTCCTTACCCCTTGTATTCTCCCTCCTCTTTACCCCGCCCCTCTCCTGTTCTACCCAGCTCTCCCATCATCCTCCATTGCTCTCCCCCACTCTCTCCCCTCCCCAGCTCCCTCTTCCCATTTTCCTCCCCTACTCTCCTTTACTTTTCCTCTCCTTTGCTCCCCTCTCCTCTATACTCCTATACTTCTTCTCCCATCTGCTAATTTCCTCTGTCCTCCCCTCTCCCCCCTTTCATCTCCCCTCCCC
>OOFG01000950.1:0-14563 GCA_900323295.1 Molva molva | reverse complement strand
CCTCCTCTCCCCACCTCTCTCTCTCTTTCTCCTCTTTCCATCCCTGCCTCCTTTCTGCTCCTCCCCTCCTCCTCTCTCCTCTGTCCAGCCCTGCCTCTCACCTCCTCCCCTCGCTATCACCTCCTTTCTCCTCTCCCATCTTCCCAGGTCTGCCACCTCTCCCCTTTCTCTCCTCTCTCCTCTCCCCATATCTCTCACCTCCCTTCTCTCATCTCCCACCTCTCCCCTACTCCCTCCCTAGTACTCTGCTTCCGCCCCTCTCTCCTCATCTCTATCCCCTCTCTATCCTCTGCCCTCCTCCCCTCTCTCCTCTCCGCTCTCTCTCCCCTCCCCATCTCTCTGCCATCTCTCAGCTCCCCTCTCCACCTCTCTCCTTTGCCCACATCTCTCCTCTCTCCATTTCTTTGCTCTCCCCTCTCTCCCCCTCCTCTCCTCTCTCTCTTCTCTGCTCTCCTCTTATCTTCCCTCCTCCAGTCTCTCCTCTCCTTGCCTCCCCTCACCTCTCCTCTCTCCCCTCCTCCCCCCTAGCTCTCCTCTCCCCAGCTCTGTCAAACTCCTGCTGTGTTTTAGACAGCCTCTTCAATCTGAGCAACAGCTGTGTGAAATCAAACACAGCCCATATTAAAGTACGTACAGTTTAACACATATACGTTTGAGTAAAGCAATGTACAGTCGGTGTGAAAATACATGCTTTTTCCTTTCCCCCCAAGTCTTCAATCAAAAGTACTGCAATTCACCGTACTATGTTAATTGAGATAATCGTACTAAGAATAATTTAGCAAAATGCCTGTATTGTAATCATACGTTCTGCTTCTATCGCAATGTAGCTTAAGCTAAACTTCACAAAAATAGGTAGTAGTAGGAGTTAGGAACCCAGGGATGTAGTAGGAACCCAGGGATGTTGTCCCATGTAGATTTCTCCTCTTGTCAAGCTTCACTTCAAACCCTGACATGGATCCCTCCAGCTTCCAGAATATTCCCTTCAGGAAAGGTTAAAATTAAGGACAGTCCAGAAGTTTCCTCATATCAAATTGCGGATAACTACGTGTGTGAACAAATTATTGATTTAAACAATGTAGAGAAATTGGAAGTATGTTTTTGTTACTACTATGTAGGAGACATGTTTATTCAAAGGTACTTGCACTTAAAGTTGTATTTTATACAGCTCATAATGAGCAATTAATGGGTTAGGCATCTGGCTCTAGGATGTCTACAGACATTACACGTTGGGGTTCGAACCAAGTACCTTTCAGCTGGTGGTCAAACCCCCTAACCACTGAACAATACCGCTTTTGTATAGGTATACATATGTACACTCTGTGTGTGTTGCCAGAGCCTTCCGCGGGACTTTAATACAAATACAGTGCTTGCCTCCGCTCTCTCCAAGCCTGGAGTAAAGAGCGCAGGAGAGCACAAGGAGCATGACGTTTCGGAGAGAGAGAGATGTCGACACACATTGTCTTTGCAGTGCCATGTCTCCAGCAACAGGGCACCACTAGTTTACAAGGCTTGCTTTCAATTTTGCTCATCAAACAATGGCTATGTACACAGCCCATTCAAGGGAGGGAAAATGCAATCCAACGTGACAAGAACATCAAGCGTCTGGCCATCTGGGGATGAAAAGGGGCCAAATAAAGTCTCCTTAGTGGTAAAATATCCAATATTTCTTGCGCTGTGACATCCCCTGAAAATGCCAACCAGAAATGTAACTCAAAAGTTTAATAAGAAATTTAAAACAAAATCCATCCACATTGTGCTGAGTCAATGGCCATTGGACAATCTCATCAATGCAGAAAAAAAATTTAAGTGTATAGAAGGAAAGTTCAAAACAAATTGACAAAGTCAAAGACTTTTAGGCTGATTAACAGTTCTAAGTCCAAACCCTTAAGTCCCTCCTGCCAAATGTGTCTTCAACCTGCTTTTGTTGTCCCCAGAGCCAGAGCGCCTCCCAACCTCACAAAGGGCTGGGCATTAAGATTGAAATCTTCACCGCATTAAATGTTATTTGAAATCAATTCAGTGACCTTCCCACTGCAAAGGCAAATGCATTGTCAAGCTTCCTCAAGATTTGAGCCACTGCATTAGAGAAGTGTTGCAAGCCTAAATTAATCGGTCCCTGGTGAGCGATATTTAATAGGTTTACATTTTACCTTGCGTGTGTGTGTGTGGTTTCCCTTGCCATTTGATCTTTGTCAAAGATGACTTTGAAATATGGCATGCATGCATGATTTAAATCAATTGTACAATCGCAGTGATGAAGCAGATAGAATACATGTTTTATTATGTTTTTATTTGTATAAATAATGTTAATTGTTTCTGCTAGCATTTATATTTCCTGGTAGTATTGGTCAGGGTTAGTCCTTTCACCAGTGTACATGTACAAACAACAAAGAACATAAGGTTAGAATGGATTTAGTTTCAACGGAAATGATGCCGTATAGGCAAGCATAGCATCCATCCTGACAGAGATGCCCAAGGCCTTGTTTCACAGTAAGCAGATGGAAGCAGGCAACTCCAGTGCATGTGCAAGGGCTTTCATTAAAAAAAAGATGAACAACACAACTTTTTTTTTTCACATTCATTTACTAGAGATGAGAAGATAAAAAAACACATCTGTATGTTTTAGATTCAATGCAACTGCTTCCAAAGAACAGCACGCCTATGAGAAACGAAAGCTGTTAAACGCTGGAAAACTTGGAATTCAGCACGTCTTTCATTTTGTTTTGTTGAAAAAAAAAAAAGAAACAAGCAGAGATTGTGTTGAAAACATGCTATATCCGTACACTGCAAATTGACGTTACACTGTCCAGTGACAGAAAGCAGATGTTTTCATCGAAGGATGCGTGAGGAAACGGAGCAGAACTGATGTCTTTTTGTTCATATCTTCACTTGAATACAATAGATCTGATGTGACAGCAAACTTGTGTTGTGATACAAATAGCTGTAGTCTACACAATTTAGCATCTTTCTGAACATGTGTTTTTTGTAATAAATGCCACAAATATTTGATCTAATATAGCCTGCCCTATATAGTAAAAACATAGTTAAGTGGAAATGTTTATTTAATTGAATGAGCTGGCATCCCATTCTCTAAATAGATGGATGGATGGATGGATGGGTGAATGGATGGATTAATTAATGGATGGATAGGTGAATGGATGGATTAATTAATGGATGGATAGGTGAATGGATGACTAGATGGATGGATGGATTAATTAATGGATGGATAGGTGAATGGATGGATTAATTAATGGCTGGATAGGTGAATGGATGACTAGATGGATGGATGAAATATTTGATGGATTGGTGAATGGATGGATGGATAGACTGATGAACATGACCTTAAGCACAGTTCATGAAATACAAAAGGATTAAAATAAAGTTAACAACACATTGTAGAACCCAAAAACGGTGGTTCACAAAAGCGGGTAGGCCTATGTTCTACCATATTTTTCCAACAACCCAAATACTTACATTACATGTACCGCCCAATGTTGGCGTGAACCGTAACCAAATTGTTTAAAGATTACAATACTTGCGACCGTGCAGCGTTGCCGGTCTACTGATGGTTGAGTAAGCGTCCGTGAGTAGTTGGAGATAATGCCGATTCAAGCTTTAGTAAAACCCTGAATTTTGTGACAGATTTAGAAAACAAGGCTTTTATTTTGCAAGCAATTCATGTAGATGCAATGGCTTTGAATTATCGTTCATGGACTGAGAGCACATTGTGGAAAACGGTCTTCCTTGTTTTTTTGTCAGTTATGAAGCGATGCCAATGTTGATTTCTTTACAAGGTTATCTTGTAACGGAAGATAACCTTGTGCGAGACTCGCAAACCTCTAATGTAAATAAGCATATGGCCTTTACATCGTGACGGCATTATGAACTTCATGTTTATCACTGAAACGCAAAGCACTGAAACGCAAAGCACGTGAAGTGTTTTTGTATGCAAAATCGACCTATAAGCCGCTCCAGAAAATAAGCCGCAGCGACAGTTTTGGTACGTAAAATCGGCATACAAGCCACGGCTTTATTTTCGAAAAGATACGGTAATTGGTAAAAATACGGTAAGTGTCCCCCCCTTCATTATTCCTCCACTTTATCCTAAATTCCCCCTAGTATTACACTGTATTTCAATGCTCTGGCACATGATATTATTTAAAGTAGACCTTTCAACAATTTAATTTTAACCGGTGTCAACTGATGGCAGCCTGGTTGACAAGGACCAAAAAACAAGGACACCTTTCTGTGTAGTATACACAAGGTTGCCAAAATAAATTACATTTCTCTCCTGCAAGAGGCCTGTTATGTTTGGGTCAGCATGTGCCCTATATTTAACATCATTATTCTGTCCAAGGTTAGGAGTTTCGTTTTTTTTTGAATATATGTTTACATTACAATCTAATTAAATCGAAATGTTTGATGGCATGTTCCTGATATGGGATTTGGGTAACTTTGGAAGGTGCCATGCATGCATGCAGTGAGTTTCAGTGACTTTTCCAGCATTTTTATGGATTTCTACATGAATGTAACAAGATAGGCAATATTAGTTAGAAAATGTGAGATGGATATTGCTGTTCATTTCTTTATGCATTCAAACACGATTTGGACATGCATTCCTCAACAATACCTTCAGCTTATGAACCTAAAAAATCAACATACTTTGTATTTTATGTGCACTAGTATTTTGTACATACAAGAACAAATATAATCACAGTTTATCTGTAGACATTTCTACCAAATAAATATACTAAACCATTGACTAGCCTGAAGGCTTTCTCCCCTTTCAATGTCCACTGGTCCTGAGCCATGCGTGAAGTTGGGGCCAAACCACACGATTTTTTCAATCTGAAACAATTGAGCAGCGCACACTTAACCACTGATATATGCCATTTTCCAGTCTTCTCTGTGCACACAAATAACCAGGGACAGACTGGGACAAAAATGGCCCATTTCTTTTTGACCAAGACCAACCCACCAACTATGATGTGGGTTTACTTCTGTACTATGGCCTCCCAGGGCCATATGGTGGCCAGTCCGCCACTGCACACAGAAATATGTCTTTGTGAAATAGAAATCTAAAGAGGGATGCAGTTTTGTGCTACCCCTGCACCCGCCGACTGGGATCGTATAGAGGAAGATTTGCCTTTTTTCACTCAAATACACAAACGACTACAGGGTCCGACTCTAATGCTTGTCTTTCCAAATGAAGTGGCAGATTCTGGAATCTGCCTCATTTACATTAGGCTTGACAATTGTGTAGTCCGGCCCCAGCAGAAAGCATGCACATTGCATGCACATATACCGCATGACCCGCGCTCCAGGGTTCCTTTCTTTTGTTTCTATACCTCCCCATTTCTCTCAAATCCCATCTCTGTTGCCAATAAGGTAACATAATTGGGTTATCCGGCCCTGTCCACTTCAACGCTCTCAAATCTTTCCTTCCTGTTTGTCTCCAGAGAGTTTGGAGAAAGTAGGGAAGAGAGAAGGGTGGCCTGGAGGAGAGGGCCAAGAGAGACAGGTTTTTACACATTCTAATACAACTCAGTTGTTCTTGAAGGTAACCATGGATACAAACCCTGTCTGTGAAGATAAGAAGAAATGTTTTGTTAAGAAATGTACACCTCTTCAAGCATGTCTGCTCCTTCAAAACATTCTGGAGCTGTTTACACAGCACAGGCTCTGACTGACAAGCCGGAGGTAACTTCTTGACAAATGAAAGGTCTGCAACAAAATCAAGAAATACTAACAATGTTGGCTCCAGTATAAAACTAAAGTAAAAAATATAAAAACCTTGATCCTAGGTCAAAGAGAGCAAAATAGGAAATTTAAATGACAGCCACTTGACTTTGGATCATCATCATCCATAAATACAGTTACATACACCTTCAAAAAGGGATTACAAAAGTGCTTAGACATCAAGAATAAAATCGATACCTCTAAAAAACATATCAAAACTGTTCCAGGCTAAAAGGTCAACAGCATGCGCAGCCCTCTGGAAGCCAGTTCCCAGTAGATTTCTCCACACCATCAGAAGACTCTCATTAGGTAGTAAGGATAACGCTGCACAAAGAACCATGGGCCAATCAGGAATGACCAGCAAAGAATGAACCCCCTCACCCCCTCCCTAAACCCCTGAATGTTAATACACAAAGACCTACCGTGCAATTTATAAGCGTAACCTCATCCTTAACCGATTTCCTGGCCGGCATCTGTGGTCGACAGATAAGGTATATTAGTGACTGTGCTGCTACATCCAATGACAGCATCCAAGTCCTCTGTTCTACGTCTGTGAATACCAAGTCATAGATCTGGGTGGGGATGCTCTTTACTGCCGCTTCAGCAGCATATGTTTGAATATAATCTAGACTAGAGGGAAGAGTTCTGTTTGATCGCATATGAGCAAGAGCATGAAGAACAACGAGGTGAAAAACACAATGGTTCTTTTAGGTGGTCTCAGGGTGGTTATTACAGTGCTGATGTTCTGATCAACAATGTGAAAGTACCTTGGCGGGAGTTGTCAGGGAAAGACTTGGACACAATATATCCATGAGTTCAATTGTCAAATTCAAGTTGCATCATGTTGTTGAATATAGCTTATTCTATTTGTTTTATTTTATATAAATACATTTGTGTAATGTAACTCAGAATCAATGAAACTGTAAGTAGGCCTATTAAAACTTTGAAAAACCTTAACAACAAAGTCAAAAAATAAGTGGTTCATGTAATATTTTAGTGATGACTTCAAATAATATATTGATGGTCAGGTTTGACTTTTCTTCATGATTGACACATGTACGCCACATGTTATAAATAATACTTTAATATAGCGTTAGAGTTAATCTTCAGTTGTAGAGAAATAGCCTAGCGTTATGCATAATACATTTTGTGCCTTTGAGTCTTTGCTTTTAGGCTTCACATTTCCATCCCATAAACACATCTCAACACTAAGTCTCTTGGTGACAAACGGAGCAGGCACAGGCAGCCTAGAAAAGTAGGAAAACACATATCAAACCATTTAAGCGTAGCCAACATTGGTTCGATGACAATTGCTTCACCCATAAACCTTATGTAATACATTTATAATTGAGGTGGAAATCGCAGCTCTGAATGTATCAATTCTACATATCAGTAACAATACTATTTGCTGCAAAAATAACCGCAAACGTTCATGCACTCTAGAAAAATGTTTCAAATACTAACAAATATGTTACATTATTTGCAACAAAATGCAAATAAGCAGAATCCAGCCTAACCGTTCAATTCCCCTTTAAGTAACACCAAGGTAAAGGAAGAAACAACCTTCCACACAAGACATTTCTTCAGCCTTAAATTGTCTTGACTATCACTTAACAACAATGTTCTTTGAAAAATGCTAGGGACTCCTAGCACTTCATAGTATAAGGTTGACTGTTAAAGCAAAACATACTTCTTATGACTTTGTGACTGAATGTGTCTTTTAGACAACAATCAAAGTATTTGGAACAGGATATATTTGCTGTGTGTAGTGAGATGGACCTACAATGCTAGTGAGTGGGAGAAGACACAATCACTTTTGGTTGTTTAATAGGGTATTTTAACAATAAGGAACGAAAGAAAATACTGAATTATGCTGGCCTTGTCCTTTTAAGTGACATTTATAACTAACATGTTTGACAGACTGACAGTCTGCTATCCGTTTTCAGTGATCACAAATGTTATTTTCTATACAGTGTAGATGTTAGTGGCTAAATCTATGAATATGCCACAATAATGTATTTGGCATTACATTGTCAGCTTATTGAAAAGAGAAATGTTTACATTACCACAAATTATTATGATTTTTATTACATTTAGAGCTGTGTATTCTTTCATCGTTATTATCATTTTAGGACATTATCAGGAAGTAATTATGTTGGTGGTCATACAGCAATTGTCACATTGTCACATTTTACCTCTGTATTAATATGTGCTTGTTACGTCTGTAATGCTCAAGGGCCTGTCAATACGCCTTGCACAAATTTTGCACAACTAGTGTTTTGCACTTTGTTGTGCAAAATTGAAAGCATTGATGGGGTCTCTACACCCCCATCCCCATTTCCCGCTGTCTTGTGAGATAAGAAAAATTATGTTTGATTATAGAGAACGGACCGTCGAAAGGGAAACAAAAATCTATAAAGCCTGCTGCTACTGCTTTTAAAAAACCTTGCCAGAGGCTAATTGCGTTTAAAATGCAAAAGTAATTATTATTTGTTCCGTGCAGGTACTGTCAACAAGGACAACGGTGGCCTGTTGGGACATACAAAGGAAGCCATGGAAGTGATGGCGGACTGTCTTACTTTATGACTTGTAACCTCGGCTGACCCCGTAAAACATAAAATACAAATCACTTAACCTATTTAGGCTCTAAACACCCCATTACTTTGCCATAGTTAATGGAATTGCAGGGAAGCTTGTATCTGGGCTACCTCTACTGTAATCAGTGAATAATGAGCTAATCAATATACTGATGTGGCTTATGGCTCCGTCCTTGTGCCAACGAAAATAAATAGTATTTTTTGATGATTCACTCAAATAACTTTTTACCAATGTTGATCTTTATGATGTGTATATTAAATTGGGTGAACAATGTTTTGGCACTTTTGCTGAATACCACATTTTATTAAACATAAATGTTGATCTCACTCTCTGCCTCTCGCCTTTATACTGCCCTGATCCAAAAAAGCATTTTTTGTTTTTTGCTTTAACTACCACTCTACCGCCAGTGCTGAGTATCAATCCAAACCCTGAAAGTAGGTTTGGACATAGCTTATGCTGGCAATCCCCCCTGGTCATCTCACTAGACGCAACTGTCCTCTGTTTAGATATGAATTCCCCTTGTACAACTTGCCCAAATAATGTCAGCATATGGCGCCGTTTCTATTCCTCCTTTCATGATTGAAATGTTGCACAGCCACTATCTTTTTGCTTTTGAATGTCACATGCTGTATTCCCTTAAGAGTCAGGCTCTCAGCGAAATCATATAATGGGAGGGATGCAGTCTGGGAAGTAGCATACTTGCAGCCTCAGTAATCACTAATGGGCACTTACTTCTGGCTTTTGGTAGTTAATATGCATGTCTCAAAAGGCCTATAGGTTAAGATTACGGGGTAGGTCTGGAGCAGGTTAGGAAGTAAGGAAGGTCTGTATAGAACTGGTGTCTGTTGGAGATGTATTGATGGTTATGAGACATAGGGGGCTAGATTGAAACGTGTCGAACCACGTGTTTCAATTACACGCTGTTTAATTTCCATGCTGTTTTTGTTCCTGCTTTTGCACGGGCCCAAAGCATGACGGTGCCGCCTTTTGCTGAGCTCTGTAGATGTCCCTGACAACAGATTGGGCAGAACATATGTGAAAAGTGGCAGCAGAAAGTGATAGAGCAGGAGCCATGAAAAGTGGACCGGTAGTCACTGTTGAGTGGTTTTTGTCGTTGGGCTTGGTTAGGGTTGTGGGAGATGTGGCATTCATTGGGCCATCACGGCTTGGGACATCATTTTGTTAGAACCTGTGTTAGCTCAAGAACTACACTGGAACAATCTCTTTGAGTTGTTGCCTATCTCGTACATTAGATAAACCAGTTTCTAACAGTCAGGGTTCAGATTAGGCTAACCAACAGGGGACTAGATGTCCTAAATGTAATAAGCAATGTAATTCAAGGTATGAAACCGCTTATTCACAAACTATACCTGTCCACTGACAATCAATATATCATTGTTTGGTAAAGCAGGGAGTCACTGAAAACATCATCCATATTTGTTCTTTCTGGTGGACTATACATTATTTGTATGTAGGGGTTTGTATGTGGTGTCTTCAGTGATGAAGGAGAGACCTTTGGCAATTGGAATTAGGCTTCCCTATTTTATAATGCAAAAGAAGAGCTTAAATGTGATTGCATATAAAGGTTGAACTGAGACAGAAGAGAGAGGTGCTGGGTGTTGTTGTGACAGGGTTCTGAAAAGGACATGAGCGGTAGCACATCTGAACATAATAGAGGTCAACGTTAAGACTGGGATCATAATTAATGTTTACTAAATATTAATTAAATCAAGTTTATTTGGGGATTTCACAAAACCTTTGACTTTGTAATGCCATATCTAAATCTAGGGCCGTAATAGATACAAAATCTGGTTTCAGGATCCTGAACCATGCAAGAGGAAAAAGAAAAGTCTGAGATTTATTGCATATTCCTATTTGTGGGTCTTGGCATTTTGCTGACATAACTGGTTTGCGTTCTTTCTATAGTAGCCAGTGACCACATGACATAACTGAACCCATCGATGAATCCCACCTTCAATACACTCGTCCAATAGATGATCATTCGGGCCTATAGTTTCATTCTCTGTTGGTCTGTTAAAAATATAACACTCAATAACCATGTCATATATACACCGAGACAGAGAAAACAGAGAACCGACAATTATGATAATCCCCCCCTCACAGTGGTAGGTAGAAGTTCAACTGTAGCCCGTTGGGACTCTTCTTGGTGTTTGATGGCCTTGTCGTAATTGAGATATTTTAATATTAACACACACGATGTAAAGTTTTAATTTAAAACCGCAATGCAAGAAACACGACTTATTAGAAAAGTGAACAGTGCCCCCTCTTCCTTTCAGGCGGATCGTGAATCTGAACACGGGAGAGGAGCTGTTCTAATGTGCTCCACTATAGCTACCAGTTATTCCAGCAACATCTCTGTGCTTCCTCCGTCTCCTCAACGCAGTGCGGCTTTAAAAGGAGAGGGAGCTCTTGAATGTGCATTTGGCTCCTCCTTCTAGTGTGATGTCAATCGGAGGAGAGAGAGAGAGAGGGAGAGAGAGGGGGAGAGAGGTGGGCAGTACTGAGGGACTTAGTTCATACAATACTACTGAGACAGCTACAGCTTAGCAAAAAGATACGGTGAACCGCCTATCCCGGCTCCTGTAAGTGATGCTACATTGGTGGCACACATTTTTTTTCCCAACTCGTTTTGGGCGGACGGTGCGCACACTGTGCCCGCTCGCCACTCTCAATCGTGCTTTGAGCGTATTCGCACCTCGACTTCATCAAACAAGTGTAAAAAAATACATTTAGTTATCAGTTTTCTTGCCATGATGCACGTTTTTGTACACTTGGATTGAGCTTTTTTGCGCGCGCCGCTTACCAAACGACAGCACACGTGCACTATAGTCTGATGCCAGTGATGTTCAACATCCATAGAGAAAGGTAGGATTATGATGGTTAATAATGCGGTTTGTAAGTTAGAAATTGGGACTCACGACATTGTGTAAACGGAGCTTGGACCAATGCGCATCTCCGCCGTAGGATTGCACAGTTCCCTAACTCCAGCTACTCGAAGAGGAATTATTACGACATCGCTTTAAAACAAAGTTATTTGCTTACCATTTTTCATTTTCTTTCTGCTGAACACCCAGGACTGCGAATGGTGTCACATGGATAAGTTTTGGTAGTGGATTTCGCTGTCTTCATTGCATTTTGGTCTGGCTCAGTGGACGAGGATCCCTCCTGATTCACTTTACTTCATGGAACTTCATCTTGTAGATCAATGATGACGCTACGTGACAGGACTTGCGATTGATTTGTCTTCAAATTCGAGTGGAAAAAGGTAAGCCGTGAGTATTAAACAAAAATCGGACTATAGATATAGTCCACATCATGATCTCAGTAAGTCTTCAAGAAGACGCAGACCGTCGGTTTAACGTGTCCAGCTAAAATGTTGGGAGAGAGGGAGAGAGCGCGGGGTAGAGCGAGCGCATACAAGCGTTATCTGGCGTTAAGGCTGTGGAATTAAATGACTTCGAATCGCCTGCAAATCGATCGGCACAACATTTGAAATGATAGAGAGCGACACATCGGCATGCGTAATTGAAAAAGACGACCGTGCTGTAGCCCATACAGTCCTATCCACTCCTCCGTTATTTCCAACAGCATGTCGTTTGATTCCCCGTAAAATGATCGTAACCAAACTGTTCCAACACTAATAAATTCGATTAAATCAACGATATCAATTAAATTGACGTTATTATTAAGCCACGCAATGTGTGCCGTTGTGGAATATGGCTATATGATGCTGTTGTTGAGAACACCTTATTGGTTTGGTTCCGAATCGCCCAGACCTAAATTATTATTAGGCTAGTCGGGACCACTGCGTTCTTATAGGCCCTACTTTATAAGACGAGTAGAGTGCATGTACTTTTCATTGCAGGTGGATCGGCAGCACCCTGAGCGGGTGCGTGGGTGCTAATATAGCGGCAGTGCGCACTTGAGCAACCGGCTCGACCATCATATATAACCTGCAAGCGGTGTGACTTCCCTTATTTCCCAGTGAGAATGGATTTTACTATTTAATTTAGTAGGCTACTAAAAATGAAGACAGATTGGATAATCAAACATTATACGCGGACTAATAGTGCTGGTTGCTTATGGATCCACGCGTCAAGTTCTATAGGATGAATGGGGTATTTGTTCAACATATGTCTGGCTCTTTTATTTAAAATAAAAACAAAATGAGGCTCAACATATGTAACTCAACTTAACCCTCTTAATCACTTAAAGCGAACCCAGTGAAATTGAAATTCTCACTTAAATGGGTGCAATTTTGTTATAATCTATAAATCGATATCATGTCATGTATTGGCAGCCTTTGCTAGCAGAATGCATTATGGCATTTCTAAATTAGGTGCTCTAATGCATTTAGTCTAAACGCATGTTTATAGCTCTGGTAATTTGAAGACAACTTTTGTAGGCATGTAGAAAAAAAGTAAAAGCATTCAAAAAAGTTTAATAAAATGTCCTGTGGGAATAGTTCATCAAACCAACCTGTAGGTTCAGAGTCCCACGGCGCCTTCAAAAGTCATATATCTGTTGTGTCTGTCTCCCTGACTAGTGTATTCATGTTTCAAATAAACACGCTCTGGTGGTGAACATCATGATCAGGATGTCTAAGGCGTCTGGTTGTAGATCTTTCAAATGTAATGAATGCTGAATTGTCTTTATTCTTACCTTAATATACCTACCATGCAGTAGCCTACTTGAACATATTGTCAACCACATATGTGAATCAACTGAAGGAGTTATTGATTGCTGGTCTCTGTGCTTTAAAACACTTGGCTATATGCACTTATCCTGTATAGCAATTGATGCAAATGACAGACAGCAAATTAAGTGCTGGTTTAATTAGAATGACTCTGACAGTATGTTGCTCCTAATGAATGTCAGTTTGTTAATGACTTGCGTCGTGCAACACATTATTTTCTTTGATTAAGGTTTTCTTCACATCCTGTTGGTTAAACTCTCACACACAGTTATCCTTTCACGTTAATGGATGGATAGGTTAAAGGATTTGCAGTTGCCTTAAGAATATGTAAAGTATCCAAAACAAAACAGTTCAATATATTTTTGCGATCATATCTGCATGTAATCTGTTATGACTTGGGGTATATAGGACTACACTAGTGTTGTAGACGAACAGGGCGTAGTCATAGCGCTGTGAGATAAGAACATTCTAGATCACTTAATGTTCAAAGGTTGGTTATAGTCATCAAGAAAAACACATTCGAGATCTAGTGTTTGATTTTAAATTGGCAAAAAAACACATTATTTTTAGTGTAAGTTTTAGTGATTGCGTAAGTATAAGTTTCGTTCTCAGACTACATTTCAAATCTACTGCATGGTACTTTCTTTTCATTTTCAATCGATACGTTCTAGTCTACTTAAAGGTGTCTACTTAAACGCTCACTTTCAGTTTAACCATGAAGCTTTTGTTGTCTTCCTCCACTGCTTTCACTTAACAATACCAACACTACCATCCACGCATAAACACATATTTCATATTCTGTTTATTCACTTTTAACTAACATAAAAGAGAGTAGAGGGTACTCGTCAAGTTGAGAAAGTTTTTCCTCAAAAGAAAACAGAATCCATTTCTTTATGGGGGTTGGGGGGGTGCACTGAGAAGGAACAGGCCGATCTTGAAGGAATCCTTGCCTGTCAAGAGATTTCAGACATATTTAAAGCAGCACCAAAGGCAGACGTGGAGCAGAGTCTTCCACCGATCCCCTCTGTATGCCTTTAATAAAGCAAGCAGTGTATCGTAGACCAGGTCACAGCGTCAAGACACACAATGTTTATTATCATCTAAGCTCTCCTGATGTTGACCCCCCTCCCGACCCCACCCCTCCTCATGAATACTGGATATATCTTTTGCATTTTTGTATTATTTTTCTTCAGTTTCCAAACTCTCCTTCCAGCCTCATTGTGATTGCGATTGTGTCACGCTCCTTTCTCTCTCTCCTCCTCTGGCTGAAGATAAACAGAGCAACGGCCTGTCCATCACACTGTGGGGAAAACTGATCCACAGCCAGCCGGCTCCTCTCCCTCTCCCTCACTCTCTCTCTCCCTCTTGCTCTCCCCACTCTCTTGTTTTTCCCAAGAGGGAGGCTTGAGTTTGCCTGCTGGATTCAACCTGCTGTCTGGGGCTCAAAATAGCATTTCAGGAGACTAGTGAAATGTAAGCAAAGCAGACACCCTGACTGACACATAGGGT
>OOFG01000949.1:0-16536 GCA_900323295.1 Molva molva | reverse complement strand
TGTGTGTGTGTGTGTATGTGTGTGTGTGTTTGTATGTGTGTGTATGTGTGTGTGTGTGTGTGTGTGTGTGTGTGTGTGTGTGTGTGTGTGTGTGTGTGTGTGTGTGTGTGTGTTTGTATGTGTGTGTATGTGTGTGTGTGTGTGTGTGTGTATGTGTGTGTATGTGTGTGTGTGTGTGTGTGTGTGCGAGAGTGGGTGTGTGTGTATGCGTGTGTCTGCTGTGACTGTCTGTCTTGGTGCAGTGCATATTTCAGCTGCAACCTAACCCTTTGCTATTCATACCACTCCCACAGTAATTTCCCTAATGGATTCTCATCTGATATAATGAGGCTTTCATACACATGTATTTGGCTGCTGTGTGACATAACTAAATTAAAAAAAAGAATAATACAAAAATGAAATGAGATGTTTTATTTGCACCTAGGTAAAGTTACTTAAAGGAGTTAAGGCTAGCACAATCGGTAAAATCCTTTAAACCCTTCAAAACCCACTCTTATAGACTAGCTTCTTTCTATGTGTTGTTGTCTATTAAAGTCGCAATGTGTAACATTTCAACTAGCTCAAAGCTTAAATTTACTTGGACATATCTGTAGTCAATGCTGATGGATACTGATTTCAATAATGTTATCAATTAAATCACATCCTTTACCGGATATATTCTACAAATAACAGGCTGGCCAGCCCGTACCTTTCTCTTTGTTTACAAGAATCTTGCTAACCCTCCCACACATGCCAAGCTACGCTACTTCACGTCAGTTAGAGTTAACAGAACACTGTTATTTAGTTTTTATTTTATTTGATTTTAGCTGATCTAAGATATATATATGTATTCTTAAATCTCTATTTGCATTTATTGATTGCTATTCCTTGATTTCTGCTCTCCCTCCTCTATCTCTATCCACTTTTTTATGCATGTTAAACCACTATGTACATTTTGATCTTAATGTTGCAATGGCTACAAATAAAGTGCATCATTATGAACCCTCAGTCGTTAGTAGAGAGATGAGATGAGTAGAGATGCTGTGCATCAAGGGCACAACTATAAACAGAATCTAACAGCAACTCAAGTGTGACTGTCAAAGTTATCTATAACCCGTTTCTCTCCCTCTTCTTGGGTGTAAGTCCCAATAGATCTAATGGAGGATACGATTGCTCTGTTGGCGCTTTGATCAGCGTTTCTCGCCTTGACTTTTGTACACACTGAGTGTGTTAAAGATAGACTAAAGATGTTCCCTTTGATTTGATTCATCATCCTTAAGGTTGCACAGGACAGGACACACACAAACAGATACTAGACCCCGTTATGTTTTGCTGCCATAACATAACCTAGCAGGGCCTTTTGGAATCTTCTTTCAGCTGGGGGTTTTTTTCTTGTAGAAATGACAAGATCCACAGGCCTGAGGCCCATGGACCTGGTGTTGGCCTATGACCTTGACCCCTGCTTTGTGTCTGCTCATAGCGCTCTTTGGATCGGGCAGCCAGCCCAAAGGATGCCCTGTACAGGCTGAGGAAGTGGGAAAGGTAACAGAAAGAAGAGGACATACTTGTCATCTCCAAGGCTTAACAGGACATCGGCTTGGTATGGAAATCACGCCTGGGTCCTGTATCGTCTTACCCACATCTTCACAGGTCCACTCGTCCACCCAACATTTGGGTGTGTGTGTGTTGGGGAGGGGGGTATGAATGTAAAATCAATGATTGATGTGAAATAAATATAGAATTAGATTATAGATTTATATCGATATAAATATAGATATGAAATAAAGCACCTTAGAGCCACAGGCAGCAGATTATAAGAAATGCATATGCTGTTTAGGCAGAATATTCTTGCTCTGAACATAATTGTAATGAACATTCACTTGGGGCAAAGTCAATACAATTAAAACAAATATTGTATTAACTCTATATATATATATACACACATATATATATACACACGTATATGCACACATCTATACACAGATGCAACACAGCATGCTACACACAGCATGTGTGTAGTATGTTGTGTCTCCCCCCTTGGTGGAGACTCAATCCTTAGTGGAAATACCCCAGCCTCATCACTTGTATTGGACACCTTTCAAATGGCGTATCGGATGTTACAGCCTTCGTGGTATCTAGTGGGGGCCGCTTGAGCCAAGTCAACCAAGTGCAGTAGTAGCCTTTAGCAGGAGGGCAGGTGCTTTGACCTAATGGTGCTGTCAGGATTTCAACTCTGTGAACCTGCTCCCGACTCGTTCCCTGAAGGAAATCCAGAACTCAAGAAGGATCTTTTTATGATCCAGGATCCATGAATATCCTGGGACTTAAGAGAGAGAGAGAGCGAGCCATAGGGTAGGAGCCAGAGAGAGAGAGCCAGAGAGACGAATGTAAGACCTTCAATACCGGAATGGATGAGACAATACCCACACCGTTCCAGAGATGTCATCGCATTGAGAGTACACTTCATGCCCCCATGTATGGCAGTGAACAGCCAGAGCTAAAGCTAACTAAGACATGGTAGACTGGTATGGTCCTAAACATCACTTGGCTAACCAAAACTCTCTTAGCATAATTAGCGTTCTGAGCTTTCATCGCCTAAATTGCAATAATCAAAGGTTCTTGTTTTGTGTGTATGTGTATTCTGTATTGATCTCAATGATGTAATAAAGAAAGATATGCTTGGAAGCACTTGTAGGTGTGTGCAGTGGTGTGTATTTTTGCTTTTTGTGTGGATAGGTTAGGGGTCAAAGCACAAGGTCAAAATAACATTCCACCACACTAGGTCACATTTTACGTTTCTCTGGGTTGGGACAGAAGTGTGACCAAATTATTCTGTGCAAAAAAAGTGATGGCGGTTCAGTTTTGAAGAGGAATGGCTAGCGTTTCCACAGCTTTGCACATTGGAGCCCTTGTGCATGTTTTGCATAGCACTGTTTTTTCACCCTTCATTTATGAGCAGATAAATATATTTTATCTGAGGCATTCAACAGTCAACTAAAATCACCAACATGATAAGCCATCAGTACGCACAGAAATGTTCAACGCGGTGTCCCTTTTAACTTGTATTCAATGAGCACCAAGTAGGCCAACACCCTTTCACGGTAAAATATAAAATAAAATGCATCTGGAAATTGATGAAAGTCTAAAACAAGTTTTACAACCTTTACTCGAGGTCAGAAGAGAACCGGAGACAAAATTCACAACACAAAACTACCCTTGCATCAGTTACTTTTGAAAAATAATAATAAAACAAGAATGCAAATGACAGACTAAATGATAGGTGACCAGTGACATGGAACAGGGGAAGATAATTGAAGAGTGCAGGTGGGACCGGGAGATCCTTAATAAAGAGGCAAAGTGAAGGAGCTTCGTGGGTGGGGGAAGGGTTGTGTTTGACGTACATTGCCATCAATCAGTGGGAGTATGTAAAGTGACCCGGAGCTGGTAGCCCCTGAGCCTGGCATGCTGCCTGTGCGTGGCTGAAATAGCATTTTCCAAAAGGCCTGAAACCCAAGCAGCTCTCCAGGCACACTGCCCGTCTCAGACTTTACGTGCATGCACACACACACGCACACACACACACACACAGATAAACACACAACACACACACACACACACTGATATACACATACACACAAAAACACACACACATACCATTAACTTTCAACTGGTAAAAAGCAGGGAGATCTGTTACACACATCACAGATCACACACACACACATAGTAATGAGAGTCGCAAGAAGAGACAGAATCCCAAATGACAAATCTCATCAAGATATGCATTATAATAACGCACACACGATAAACAAGCTATTACTTACTATCAAGCAGATCCCTACTATGTCATATAGCTTTATAATATGACAGTTTTGTTATGGAGAAATTGTTAGGGTTGCTCGGATGTTTCTTATCACAGTCACAGGCATTATTAAGAATTCTAATACTTTCCGAAGTAACAGCTATCACAGCTGCTTATAACTGCTCTATCAATTATGTATGCAAAGTATAAAGTGTTTATGAAACTTTCTGTAACATTTCTAACTGTGGATGTGATTAATAAAGTTGGATTCGATGACTGGACTATCATAAATGATAGCCTTTATGACAAATCATTGTATGCCACGAGTAAGTATATATCTATTGTGTGTTTATGGCTATTAACACACACAAAAAACATGCTAAACAGGTGTTGTCTGCTTCACATATGGTGAAGATAATCCCATCAGGCTCGTGTGCTTCTCTGGGAGGGTGGTTAGAGATTTTACAAATATTCAGTTTGGAATTTGAATTTAGCAGAATGCATAAGTAAAATGTACATATATTACCAAATACTGTTCAGCATTACAACAGTTGTGGAATAGAAAATATGAAATTATTGTCCTTGCACAGCCCAAGTATACAAAATGCTGCACAATCATTAATAAAGTATAAGCAATAATCAACCCGATAATCAATCCATTATTCTGTGTTACATTGCACTGGAAGATAAGGCAGCATATCTACTGAGACAGAGTCAGTACAGCCCCCTGATCATTATGTGGCATCATTATGTGCATAATTAGAAGAATAATGAGCATAATAATTAGCCGTTTAGTGTGTGTCCCATGCCGCTGCATGTGAAAAACCAAGTGTAGGCTAATGTTTTGTTTTGCGGTCTGATTATTCAGTGTTGCCAAATGTTAACTCGCCCCTCAAGCTCCAAGGGAGTAAATAACACCCTTGAGTTGTCACCTTGCTCCAAGGTTGATTTCGAAGGTAGCGCAGCAGAGCACTTTCTCTGAAAAAACCTATGCTGTTTTTATGCTCACAAGGACAGCACACTTCGATATGGTGCAACCCTTTAAAGACAGTGTTCTCATACATGCAATAGTTGTTGTTTTTTTGCTAGTTCAAAATAAATCCTTCTAAAAAATGATACAGTGCTGCATTTTTCACCTAGTTTCCATTCGGTTGACACAGTAGGCTATAGCCATGCAATCGACCTTTATGCTAAAGAATGGCCGAACAGCTAAGGTTTGGCAAACGAAAAACCTGTTTAAGCAGAGAACTTAAACGGGCTCGCTTAAATAACCAGAATTACAAAATGAACTAATTGGGACAGGTGAAACAAATGGCAGTAACAAGGAGGCTCAGAGAATTTGGAGTGACATCAAGTGGACAACACCAATAATTACACTGGTTCTAGGACCGACCAAGACAGACCATGGCATAAACCGCTGACACTGTTTTTATTATAACGCTAATTCACCTGTATCTACCTTATAGAGTTCCTGGCCTTTGTTTGTTGTTAATGGCAATGTATCCTCATATTGTTGTATACATTTTATTTGTATACAAAGTATGCCCAATATTAGAAAGCTTGCTAAAATTGGGTTTTGCATTGATATGCCATATAGGATTGCTTATCTGAATTGGGAGCTAAATATGGCCTGATGACTTTAGACTTTGGTAACAGTCACAGTCACAATGTATTGTAATCTGGCATTAGTCAGTATTCATTTTGGGGTGTGCCTGGACATCTTTTACCCATCTTATTGTGCAATTCATTTGTGTGCATTATGTGTCTGAGTTTTGTGAGTACGTGTGCAAAACTGTATGCGTGTGAGCACCAGCGCCAGCGTGTCGTTTCAGATGGACATTGTAACCTTTCTTGTAATCCACCGCAACTAAATCAAGCACTGATGTGTTTAATCCATCCGTCACCAAGTGTATGAATAGACAGTGACATTGTTCCTGCCCTCTCTAAGTCTTCTTCTATGTCATGTGTCTTGTCCAAGCCATGATGTTTGATTAAAATCTCATTCTTCTCCAAGCTAAGGAAAAGCTATATTAGGAACACAGAAGAGTCATAATCGTACTAAAAATAAATATAAATAATTATGACCCAACTTTATTAGTTACTTTGAAGACAACATCAAATGGAGTTTAGAGGCCATCTTAGATGACGTGTTTTCAAGGAAAATGGGTAATTAATGCAGAACCAAACATGGAAGGAAACGTTTTGTTCTTCCAAGATTTGATTGGATTGTGCCAAAATTAAACGCTTGCCAGCTGTGCTAGGTGCAGCTTTAGATGATAGGGAAGGAAATCATAACCATAATAAATCATTGAATTGGTTAAAAGTAAGCCAATTTCCACAATTCATCAGTAGAGGAAATTATGTATATTACATTTTGTTGAAATTCAACTAATTCCATTTTTTGGCATACATTTGGCAATAGGTGTATAAAAAGAAGATTATATGGAAATTTGTTTAAAATAAAAGTCACAAAGTACATTTCAATTTCTTGGTGAGTTGGGGCTTGACATAGCATTCAATTGCATTGTTCAAAGATTTTTAAGCAACTTGTTGATTTCACCATTTTTTCTAATATTAATAGTTTGTATAAGCGCTTTGCCAACAAGCCACAGCAAACAACCAACAGAGTGCGGTTCGTATGAGGTCTGAGGTCGCGGTACGGGCTTACACCATCCTCACTCCTAGCTGGTCATTCCCTTCAAAGGGAATTTTAATTTGATACAATTTCACAGCGATTCATCTTTTTTTGCTGAGTGGCATGGGGATTTAGGTGCAGGGGGATGGTACGTCATCAGGACTAGGTGGGCCCAGCTTGGCATGAGTCCACAAGCAAAATGGATTTTCGCCCCTCAGTGGGCGCACTAACTTAATGGAAGAGAGCCGTATATCAGTCGGTACTGCATTTCAAGGCATGCCAAATAGATCAACATACTCCAGCAGTTACACAATACAATGGAGAGAGATGAGATGTAGTAATAAAGTACTAATTATACATTTTTGACTTTTACATTTGGGATGTTAATAAAAAGAAAATCCATTAAAAACAAAAATAAAGTAAATCTTATATTCCTGAAAAGAAAAAGAAAAGGATAATGGATAGCTAATTTAAAAAAAAGTGCTTGAGGTTCCCATATATATCAATAAACATAGTCTAGAAATAATCTAAAACATAATATTTTCCATAATACTGTTTATTTTTCATATTTACTATCCTTACTGCTTGTATTATGAATCATCCATGTTCTTATGTCATATCCATCTCAGAATATTGTATATAACATGTGTATTACAAATACACAATTTCTCCCCAGACGTAACCTACTGCAGTTGTCATTTGTCACTCAACCCCTAGGAGGTGCAAAAGGCGGATGCACGTCAATTGATTTATCCGACATTTAAAAAAAGAAATCAAATCAAACTGTGAAATTGAAAAAAATTACCAAAAATGATGCCAAGAAACCATAGTAAAAGGGACTTCACAATTGTATCAGTTATGCTTCACGCTTGTGACAAAATGTATCTCGATCTTTGCTTTATCAATGGGCTCTGGAATTAATACATTATTAGACTTAATAATAATACACTTCTGTATATTGCATGACTCGCACATTAGATTGCACATTTTACTTGTCATTCTCTTGTCCTCCATGGCCTGCTGGAATGCTTAAGATTTACCTGGAAGGGCATGTATATGCATGAAATATATGCATGAAAATTATTTGCATTGTGAATTTTTTTTCTGTGTGCCATTTTTATTTAGTCTCCCCTACCTTACTAATTATTGCACCTGGCATAGTGGTATATTGTCTCTACATTTCTGGTAATCCATAGCTGTGAGGTGTCACATTTATGGAAAAGTTTAGATGTCTCAGGTTAATTCACACCCGTGTCGAGGTCATTGATAACATTGCCTTGTTTTTGGGATCTGTCTGTGGGAACAGATCAAAGACAAAGTCAGTTGAAGGAAGAGAGGGTAACACGGTGGGTAAGGATCCTTAATGTTGAGATGGGAAGTCCAATAGGCTATGTGTCGGTAGTAATGATATGATCATATGTCTGCTGTATTATGACAAGATGGTATCTTGAAGACAGGACACGACAATGCTTATGTGTATTTTTTGTTATAAGTTATGTGTAGAATTATGTAGGTATAGTTATATAAAGCAATCATAATGTAGAGGCTTCTTCCTACCACCACAAAAACATCTCCAGACTCCGGCAATCACTTGGACTGCATGGCAGAGACCCTTATCCACGCCTTCATCACCTCCCATCTGGAGTACTGCAACAGAGTCCGGTCGGGTTACCCAGCAAAGCCCTGGACAGGCTCCACTGTGTGCAGGACTCAGCAGCCAGGGTTCTCGGCCACACCATACCCTGGCAGCACATCAACCCCACCCTCATACACCTTCACTGGTTCCCGGTCAAGTCCCACATCTCCTGCAAAATCCTCCCCCTCACTTACTAAGCCCTCCATGCTCTTGCCCCCCAGTAGCTATCAGATCTCCTTCACCCCCATACCCCCGTCCCGGAATCTGCGGTCCTCAGACACAGGCCTGCTCACCACCCCCCGCAACAACCTATCTACCAAAAATATCTGAAACCCTGTTCACCAAGACCTATGCCTCTAGATAATTTCTGCCACCCTTTGCAATCTTTGCTATCATTGTTTTCTGTTCCTGTATTAAGGACGCTAAGCGGCCTTTGGTCCCTTGAATTGCACTGTATAAATTATTTTAAGTTAACTTATTCATATTATTATTAATATTGGAATCTTATTTAGTAAGGTAGGATTAGATACCCTATCCTTTTCTGACCTCTGCCATCTACACCTACTTTGGAGGGAAGAAGAAACCCCCGTAATTTCTCTTCGGGGATTAATAAAGTGTTATTTTCTTATCTTTTCCACACACTATAAAAAAGGCATCATCATTTTTGGTGTAGCCCTGGAAAGTAACATATTGAAAAATAAATAGCCTGGTACTTATGACAGCGCATAATCCAAGTCAATTCTCAAAAGTAAACGCAATAAACTGTGTTTTAAAGTGGTTGCGGTATATTTAAGTGAAATGCCAAGAAGCAGACGCTGCACATACTGCAAAAATGTAACGCAAGATGGAGTGGCTCGATTTGCAAAAAACTCGGGGGCGGAAACAGGGCGGGAAGTTCGAAATTTAATTTATGTTCAAAGCTCGCGAAATCATCACAGCAAAAGAGAAAAACAAGTAAGTCGTTTATAAATGTTATAGTCTCACGTTGTATTGTAATGCGTAGTTTATACGATTTGTATAGGCAACGTTAGCAATAAGAGATCGTTGCTCTGTAACATAACGTTGTTTATGAACGTGGACTTCTTATATTTATAGCATATAGTCGTATTACTTATCATTTCTACCCGGTTCCAACATGTCAAAATACCATTTCAAACATCGCTGATTTATTTAAGCGTACTGTCGATATAAATATTTGCGGTTATATGTCTACAAATGTCTCTTTTGCCCATTCACAGGAACATGAGCGACCTGGAAGATATCACCCGTCACATAAATTACAGAATATCATCTTTATGGCGCATGTTGGATCTTTCAATAGTTGGTAGTTAACATTATCATTAACATTGATAAAGCCGACGTAATATAATTTTTTTTCCATCATCATCACTGTTCATACCTGGAAAATAAATTTGATCACGTGTGTTTTCCACTTTGTCACACTAGTGCCTCAACTGCCCCAAAGTAATATTACGAAGTTGATTCAGGAAGTGCGAGCCATAGAAGGCATTCACCATGAGTTTGAAAAATGTGTGGATCGCCAGAATGAGCAACTGAAATGTCTAAAAGTACAGTTTTATCATATTTTACAGCTATATCGCAAGTTTATGAATCCCTCCCTATAAAAATTAACTTTATGAACTAATGTCTTTCATTTCAGGAATTTGAGAGGTCCTTCCAACATGATTTTGAATCATTGCAACACCTTAAGGATAATGTTCCTAAGCACATGCCCAAAAGGTATGCTTGATTTATAGTATGGAATGCAGGTAGCACAACTAATATTTCCCTATGTACATATATATTTTTAAGTTTGTATTGGGGCACAGAAGCTATCCTAGCCTGTGGCTGATGTTATTTGTTCATTGATGATTTCTCAGGGAAAATGAACCTGCTCCAAATCAGAACATACCAGCCGAGACGCAACCTAGCCAGCAAGGAAATCCCAGCAAAAAGATCCATGTCAAACAAATGGAGTTTGTTACAATGTTGGAGTTTGAAAACATCCCTCAGTAAGTGTCCTCAACAGTTTAATCTGGCACATTAAATTTAATTTGCACTTACTGCAGCCTTTTAGCCTGACATCGCCAGACCAATTCGCAAATGCGCATTAGTCTGGAACCTCTCGGTTCATTTTCAATTTCCAAGGGAAGTTATCAAAGGCTTCAGACCAAAATGCCTCTGGACACAATTGGATAGACCTACAACCAATCAGAGCAGCAAAACGTTTGACACATGAGCGGAAGCCATCTTGGTTGTCTAAGAAAAAGACCACAAGGGTGCTCCCATAGGGCGCTCCTCTGTTTAGTCATCGTATCAAACCCACCCCATATTAGATAAACGGTTGCGATTGGCACGAACCGGGCCAGGTCTGCTGGCAATCAGTCTGAATGGGAGGTAGGCCAGATGCATATGGCAGAGCAAATAAAACGGCTTGCAGATTTGTCTGGTTCCAAGGCTAGCAGCCTTTCCCAATAACCTAAAATACAGGACATTCTTTAATTGTTGGTGGCAGTGTTTGTGTTTGTATTTGTATCATAAACCAATATATTAAATATACTGTGTAATTCACATGTGTGAACTGAACCTAAGTAAATGCTAGAGGTCATCTTATAAAATCCAATACCTTCCGCTTTAAAAAAAAATCTCCCTACCACAGTGGCTATTGATGGAAGTAATTTTAAACCATGAGGCAAAGACTTGTCCAGTTCGACTAAACGCAAACATGAATGCTAATGTTTTCATTTGACATTTCACTTTTGTTCTACACAATATTGATGAATATTATAATAATACACAATGTAGGCCTATTTCAATCCTAGTTCTCCTGGTTGCAAGGTGTGCATCTTAGCCAACATCAGGGCGATGCAAGGTGTATGTATGGCCACAATTGTATTTTAAATCCATCAGTCAAAATGTCTGTGGCTTTGTGGATGTTACACCGTACTTTCTGCTATGCCGTCAAACTGTTGAAGATGGATACAGAATCTTTAAACTCGGTGTGTGTGTGTGTTTTTGTTGGGTGAAAACCAAATAATGCTCCACAGGTACATGAAGGGGCGTGTGACGTACGAGCAGCTCAACAATGCGTTGCGTAGCATCAACGAGGCGTTGAGTGGGAAGTACAAGATCATGCGGCAGCCGGCCAAGAGCCTCAACAACAACACGCGCAAGCTCTACCAGCGCTTCAAGGACGAGGAGTCCAAAGACACAAAAGGTACACTGGGCACGACGGCCTCTGTAGCTCTTAAAGGGCAGCATCTGAACAACATTGTGTCTTTAAAATTAGTGTTATTATGTGTTATTATATATTGTACATTTTGATAAACAATCATGAGGACTGCTGAAGTTGGCCTTGAGTTAATATACATTTTTTTTAGACATTTGTATTTAATAATTGTTGTATTGTATGGGACAATCTCCTAAAAAGAAAACGGAAATGTGTGTGGCTCTGTACTACATATGTGTTGCGTTGGGTCAACGGCAGGTCGGTTTTTCGTGGTGAAGGACGACATCCTTGAGTTCACCCAGATGAAGATGGACAAGAGGTTCCAGGGCATCCTGAGCATGCTGCGGCACTGCCAACGCCTACGAGATATGCGTGGCGGCAGTATCACTCGCTACTTTATCTTGTAGAAAGTCTGCTTAACATGCGATTAGAAAAACACATCAAATACAATCTGTTGTGAGATGTTTAGGAATTCACATCAGGGTTGAAAGATTGATTTTAAATGATCCTGTGTGCCATTCCAACGATGCTTTTCAATATGAACATTAAGACCATTAAAGCTTTGAGATGAATAAAACACAACTTTTCCTCACTTAAATGTATATAAATATTTGTTTTTCATTTTAAGAACCGATTAATAATAACAAAACAGCTGCATTTATTTTTTTAAATGTTTGGTTTTATTGATAACTATTCAGTTGTTTTTCTACCTCTCTCCACTGATGTGTAGACCCAGAAACTCAGACAGTAGTGTGCCTGGATAATTCATGGAGAGGTTTTTAAGGGGAATGTGTCAGAGTTGGAGGGCTGTTTTCTATATTGTAGTTTGTGTTTAGGGTGGCCGCTGAGCATTCCTGTGTATGCTGACCCAAAATATTTACGTGCAATGTTGTATTTTGTTATTCGAATCAATACAAAGTATTAAGTATAAGCTTGAATAATTGAAAGTAGGAAAAACAACAGCTCATACAAACTCTGATTCTGATGTGTTCATGGCTCTAGGTTGGGCAGGAGGAAAAAAGGCAGATAGACCATTTTCTCATAAAATACTTTCTCTGGAACGTATTTTATGCTGGTCTGACTGTCCATTTGTACTCACACATCTTGTGTCTGGAAACAGTGGAAGTTTGGGACATAAAGGGCAAGAACCGTTTTCTAAGTAATGCACATGTGTTAACAAACAGACTGTTTGGGATTTGCATTTACTTTGTCAGCATAGTATACATGAGCGTGCCACATTTCTCTGGAAAGAGGTGATGTCAATCATGTGAGCTTTTTTTATGTATCCTACTATATTTAGCGATCCTGATATCTGAAAGTGAGTTATGGACTAGTGATGTGTAAGGACACAATATATAACAGGAGATGAGAATGACTAGTGGAGTAGAAGGGTGGCCGTCGCGATCGACTGCCACCCTCTGGCAGAAAGCTACAGCTCCAATCTACTGCCGCATCTGACACTCGTGATTGTTACCACCTACTTATAAAATCTTACAAAATTTGGAATTAGTTTCTTTCAAATTATAAGTCTATATATTCTTAATTATGTGAGTAAGTAATAGGCCTATACCAGTTTCTATAGGTAAAATGCAAGTTAGGGTTTTTTATGGTCTTGTAATCAAAATGGAGACATATAAATAAATGGGGCAATGTTTTGTTATGTACAGAAATTAGACCACAACCGCTGAACAAAATATAACATTGCATTGGCTGCATTTCCTTACTACGTTCCAGTTCCCTATATGGGTCATTATGTTCCACAGGACCATGCTGTGTTCGCAAGAACGTGTTCACCTTCAAAATAAAATAAAAAAACACATACAAATTATATAAAAAAGGCTTCTTCTAATAAAAAAAAAACAACGGAATAATATTTATGAAATATTTTAACTTGAAACGGGTCAAATTTGACCCGAACACATTGAAGGGTTAATGTGTTCTAACAACATTGTAATTTAGGAACTAGGATCTTGGGAACATAGACACACTCCCACCTATTAACTTGCAGTTCTTCCTGTCTGACACGTCACATTGTCTGTCAAATTGTCTGTCTCAAGAAGGAACTGCTTCTGGCTTTACGAGAAGAGATTTAAATTACCGCACAAAGCATCAATATAGAGGATGTCAGAGGGTTTGGCAACAAATTGGGGAAAGCGGGTGACAATCAGTTGTGGTCGACTCCTACGTTCCTGATGTAGCAGCGGCGGCCGTCGTCGTTGCAGGACATACCAATCAACTCGTCGGCTGAATTTAGTATAGACGACTTGACGATATGTTGACGAGCTATGGTTCACATATGCACGAAAGACATCCATACACCATATGGGTTGACATCAATGTGCCTTGTCTGTGTCATCGTCAATAAATACACATTGCAAGCTTAGTGTATGTTTGTATCAATGTGGTTTCATTTTCGTGTGTTTGGGGGATAGGGGAGCCTGCACACAAGGGGGCGATATTGGATAGTATATATTAGCCATAATAAATTTACAAAGACTTAAAAATTGTTTCAATACATTTAACGAGATTTACATTTATAAAGCGATCGGGTCTCATTACTCGCCCCTTTGTGGTTTTTGCCTGTTTTTCAAAGTGGGACTAATCTAATCCATTGGGCACCATTGATCGTTCGAATTGACAGCAGATTTTAAGTCGAGGTTTATTGTGATATCGTTAGCTATTACGCTGTAGAAATTATTTTCCATGTTTAAGCGATTTGCAGATCTTACTACGTTACTTCCCTGAGTCAACGTGCTATTGTTTTGCTACCGCCATAAGCACTTATTCCCTGTGTACTCAATTGGTTTAAAGATCTGTTAAAATTACGCCTACTATAAAAAGCAATATTTTAATGAGTTTATTTGCATAAAATAGGTCCACGTGATTGGTCAACCAAACGTCCATCACGCGACATGAATCCGCAAAGGCCCACCTTATTTTTAGAAAACCATATTCTATTGGCTTGTGACTAGATTAACATGAAATCGACATTTGGTACTGGCCAGATAGCCGTCAGTCAGAGCTAAACCGAAATCCACTGGTTGGTCCTTGTTGAGCAATTTCTAGCGTTCTCCCAAAACCAGTCAGACGAGCACTGGCAGATAGACGTTCTTTTAGTTATCTGGGATACATTTTTTTAACTGATAGCCAGATGTCTTACATTAATTGGATTTAATTTTACGCGAAAAACGCAATTGATGTGAGTATATCTTCATTACTTATGTCCTTTATACACGGAGGAATGTACAGTGTATTTCATTTTAGGACTAAAGATTAACTGTTGTCAAGAGTTTACCGTTAACAGTTAACGTTTCCCACATCTTAATGCATTATTTCGCCCATTAAACAACTTAGGCATTTTCCATTAACGTTACACAACTTAGACATTTTTACTTTTTAACTCTACCTTCAAATGTACAACTCTCCCCTTGTTATTAGGTGTTTTCTGCTCATAGTTAGGGGTTCGATAGACTCGACTCATTCTGCTCATTGTCATTAAAGTTGAGCATTACCATGACTCTAGCTCTTAACAAAAGTTGCTCGGTATTTATGGAATTGCTCTTCTATTTTCGCCTCCGACAACTTGCAATGGACCAGGTTACTTTTACCATCATTTCCACGGACGTCGCATGAGCGTTGGGATGTTATTGTTGACGATATGCGAAACAATCGGAACTTGTCTTTAGCTTGCGTGCTAGTGAATGCTAACCAGAGTCTAGTGTTTAGACACAACTCTCCGTTTTAAATGGGTAACGTTATTGGTATTTGTTAGCCACAAACGGAAGTATTTGTCTGTTAAGTGTCTATACTACCGCGATGATATTGTTTTACATGTATAACGTTAGATCAGTTGTCCTCTACTTTAAGTATTCTACAAAGTGTGATTAAACCTGTACCTGCTCACACACATCAAAATAGGTCATTCTCTAAATACATCCAACAGTAAATCTAAGTTACCTATTAAGTCAATGTACGGCAATGCGTTATATGTTTACTGTCTGAACAAAAGCAGACAAACTATTGCCTAAAGGTTGTAAGCATTTGGCTGGCTTCCATATACACTTTGAAACCCTGTAGGGTAAATGCACTCACGAGTCGCTGAGATGGATAACATTTTGATTCTACGTCCATATGTAGTGGAATATCTGACAATACTAACTATTTAGGCAACTTGATGCATGCCTAAATACATCACATGGTACTTCTTACCAAGGTACATTGCTTAAATGGGCGATTTCTGTTGGGACGTATTTACGATTTACGGATGGTTCCAGTGCTCCGGAGCATCATTGATTAGCTGTCAGCTCAAACAAACAAATCAATAGCCAAAGCGCTGGAATGATCAGTCCTTACAGGTGGTAAAGCTGGTGATGCAGTGGTATCCTGGTGGCCAGTTATTTTTCAAAGAATACGAGAAATCAAAGAATACGAGAAATCCAACCAATAAGTCATTACACTAGATTAACACAACCTCATAAATCTTTAAAAAAAATGTTTAAATATTTGTAATATATTAAATACTTTAAATATGTCCCATATTACGTGTATCTTGGCTTCTATCTTCGATTAGGGTGTTCATATAACTGTTAACAAAAATGTAATTGACCCTTTCCGTTCTTGTGGAAAACATTTCCCCCCACAAAAATCCTGAGGTCAGCTGATTAGCTGTCAAGTCAATACCCCACAGTGTTTTTTAGCAGGTTGATTAAGCCTGAACAAATGATAACAAACCCAAAAACAAAAATGATTTAAGGATTTTGACTCTGTGGCCTGCTGCCATATTGTCTTTATGAATATCAGGGCAATGTCTAGCTTTTGCCCTTGACAAATAGGACAGCCATACGTTTGGAAGAGAGCAAAGGCTATTTTCAAAGACAAGATGTTCTTGCCTACATCTGTTCCTTGGCAACACACAGTGGTTCAGCCTACAGTGACATGACCAACTGGTGATTGACATGGCAGACTGACAGTCCCCTTTAATCGTGATTAAAGGAGAGGTCTCTCTCTGGGTCTGCTTTTGATTAACTGTTGGTTGCAACACTTATTTAGGGTTGGTTTGGGTTAAATTGTACCTCATACAATTCATGTTGAAAGGAAATGATTGTGATTGTTGCTCCATCATATTGGGGCCTGCTGGACGATGCTGATACACAGCTCACAACTTTAAATGTGACCTTGGTACACTACTCACACAGTACAAAGCTGCTGACATAGCCTACTCTACAAAGGGGACCCTCTTCTGTATTAATGTACTCATC